>JANSTT010020043.1:0-112449 GCA_026745375.1 Platyura marginata | reverse complement strand
TGTTGACATTTTTTAAATTTAAAAACGGAGCGGGACGGAACGGAACGGAACGGCGCGGTGCATTGTGCCCGTAGCTTAAGAACCTAGTAAAAATGTTATGAAAATGATATAAGTAGGTTTGGTAGATCACAATTAACTATACACTAATAAATAATGTTTTCGATAGTATTTACGTGAGTTGAATAATAATTAACATACTTCATCAATATTGAATTAATGCTATTTATTCTAAAAAAAAAAAAATGCTCTCGAATTATTTACTTAATTTCACTTATTAATTTTTGTTTTTGTTTTCATAATTAATTTATGAAATGTTTTATTTCCTGAATTTTATTTGTTTGTTACGTTTATTTTTGTTAGCTTTATTAAACACATTTACAACAAACAACAAACTAGAATGCTAGAATATTATAACCTCTCAATGAAACTTTTGCAAATAAACGTAGAAAAATTGTTTTTGCGTGTTGTACGAGTATGTTAGTTAAATATTTTTGTTCTATACATATACTTAGTTAGATCTCTTTTATTATATTTAGGAGTTTTATATAAATGAAAATAACATGTTTATATACATACTTAGATACATTATATGGACATTTTCCATATTGTTGTATGATTTGCAATATGTAAATAAATGTTTATTTTAGCAATAATACCTAATAATTTATAAAGTTTTTGTTTTACTAATTATAACGAATTTTTGTTGTGTTCTTTTTTTTAATCTCCAGTATATCAGCGTAAAATTAAATGGTTTACCTTTTATTTATTTTTTGTGTGTAATGCTTCTGAACCGATTAAAAAATGTGTTTTAGTCCTTAAAAGTGATTTTTTTGTGGTGTGAGACTAATTTTGACGGAAATCAGTTAGTGGCCGTGTACTAGGTATACTGGATCAAAATCCAGTGTAAATTGAGCATAGAAGTGTATACCTGTTCGTCATCATCTTTTCCTTCTTCTTTGAATCTACCAATTGTGACGTTTTGTTACCACTAAATATATATCTCATTTATATGACGACATCTTTATTGTGTATGTAGAAATGCAGGACTTGAGATGTTTCTCCTGGAAACCTTACAAATGCTTGCCATTTCACTTGTCATTTTTAAGCACATTCATTCTCAGACTAAAGTCAAAACACCAGAGAAACACATTTTCGTCTTTCACCCCAGTCGGACTTGAACTCGGGACCTGCCGCTCCAAAGGCAACCACTCAATCCACTGAGCCATTAGGTCGGTATTAGTCATCATACATCATATATAATATACAATACATACAATCATACATACTTACGCTATACTTAACTATATCTATGATCGGGAACATTTGAGAACAATATTGCGCAGTTATTTCTAAATCAAAGAAAATTTATGACTTTTACGTCAAATATAAAAACATATTTAAAGATTAAGGAAAACTAATTCATAAAAAAAAAATTTGTACCAATTGAGGAATGACGTACGTACAAATCTATAATACTACCCAAAAAATCCACTGTACTTTCTCCTCTTTTTCTTTTAAATATTTTAAGCCTGATAGAGGTAATACCTAATTTAATTTATACATAAAGCAATAATCCAACGAGTTTTTTTTCCGCCTTTTTGTTTGTTTTTTTTTTGTTTCTACAGAACTTAATTTGCAACGGGGAAATACAGATGAAAAAAAACCAGTTTTATACTTTAAATTAATAATTTTTATTTGAATAATAATAAAAGTCTTGCTTTTAACTTTATCGTATGCCATCGCTGTTCTGTGTCGAGATAAATAAATTTATTGAGAATCGTGACTTTAAAAAAGAAGAAATTAACTGGCGAAATATTATGCATGGTCGATCTTCCTTTTAATTTTCTTAGAAATATAATCCGAAAATTGATTGTAGGTAAGTATGTACCTACTGTGTATACGAAATGGATCAGTGTCGTTGTCGTTCATTTATATGTATATTGGGCCTTTCCAAAATGTTTAAATGATGACATTGTACATAACAATGAAAACGATTCTTTTTTTAATTTATGGTATAAAATAATTAGTTTATCTTGGATATACTTAAAAAAATAAATCTTGAATATAAATAAATAAAAGTTATTGTACATAATACAGGATGATTTCCAAAAAAAAGTGACGAAATATATAGGTGACACAAAAATAGGTGTCACTTTTGTAATTTTGTGTAATTTAGCAAATATGTGGTAGGGATATGAGCCGGAATCATACTCACATACAATAATAATCAATAATTAATTCATTGCACTCACAAATACCCGTGACAGAAAAACAAAAAACAAAAATATCCAATTGAAAACAATTATTTTGACATTTCGACGTCATTTTTTGAAAATCTCAGAATAATATAATCATCTACATATATGTTTCAAATTTGACTAGATGTTCCCACATGTATAACTATTATTGACCTATATTAGTGTTTTTATCTTGTCAAAGGAAAATCATATGAGCGCCCTTGCGTAATATCGTTATTGTTGACTAAGAAATCAATTATCTGAAGAAAAAAAACCATTTTCATTTTTGTATTAAATTGGTTTGGGTTATTATACTCATTTGTGTTAACATAAATTTTCTTACTCATTCTAACAAATTATTAGTCAATATTAGTACATGATTGTTTATTGTATCAATAGTAATTTTTATATAGATACTTATACATACTTACGAGTAAATAGGTATATAAGCGATTTTTGTCTAACGGCAAAACAATAACTTTTTTGTTTTCTTTTTCAAGGTTGCCCTAATTTCAGATAAATCCGTATAAAACAGATTGTGATACCTACAGAAGAATTTTACGATTGTAGGGAAAAAAACCTAACCTAAATGTTAGGAGTGGCATCGATAACAAAGCGTAGTTCATATATTATATATCATACTTGGTCAAACTCTCTCTCTCTACGGAAATTGATGTAATTTGTGACGACTTAATATTTCCTAAGTATTTGTTATCTGATAAACCTCCCGGAGAGATAGAATTAATAGAAATTCAGGAGAATCTCGAATTAAAGATGCACCATAATTTACAATAGAATTTTGGAAATTTATTGCTGAATCAAAATATCCTCTTTTAAAGAATGCAGCGTACAAATTGATTTCGATATTTGGTACAACGTATGTGCATACGTACGTACAACGTAGTGCCACTCATTTTCATTGTCCAAATTTCGATTTCTTTCCATACTCCTAATTTTGGACCTCAAGACGACAAATGCTGTCTTGAATTTATTCCACAGAGTGCGCTGGCGATGGAATTTTCTATACGAACCTTCTTTGAATGCCTAATACGTTGATTGATTGATTTTGATAGGAGTGTGATTTTTTTATGAATCTTACTTTTTATTAATAATCCTGGAGCCTTTTTGTTTTACTTAGGCTTATTTTATACCAGAGAAAAACATTTCATGTCTAATACATTATTTAAATTACATTTACATGAGAAAATTTTAAATAAGAAAACAAAATTGTAGGTATTTTTTCGTGAATATAATAGATATTGATGACGAAAAACGTTTATAAACGATGCGTGTCACCAAAAGTGTCTTGGCGTGTCACCTTTGACACGCGTTTCATAGGTTCGCCATTACTAGCATGTTGGCATATTTTCTATAAAGAAAAATTGCGTTTTACTTTTGATATACATTACATATAATTAGGGAATTACATAGATACATTTATTTGATAGCGATTTTTCATTTTTTATGTAGTTATATCAAATTATACATACATACATATATAGTGAGTATTAAGCTCATTTCAACAAAAATGGTGTTCATGCGTATATACGGAATATATATAATATTCATCAATATTAAATATTATTGATAACTAATTCAGGAAACGGCAATCAAAATCAAATTAACCTTATTTGATTAAATATAAAGCATGTTTCGGTAATTCTAATTATACAAAAAAAATTCTAACTATACACAGGTAATTTTTGTTATTTTTCTTTAATGAATAAATAAAAAAAAAATGAGAAATAAGTCGCAGTAGTTTTTCATAATTATCTATGCTATAATCATAAATAATATATATATTACAATATTACAATAGATTTTTTACCTTTTGTAAATATCTTGATTGTTGTAACTATAACTAGCTAATGGATGCTTGAAGTTAGCGTGCTTATTGTCAACTAATTATTTGGATATTTGAATTTTAAAAATAAATAAGTTTGTAAATTTTTAATTAATGATATATGAAATTTTTTTTTACCGATAATGGATATGTAAGTGTATAAAAATAATTTAAAAAATTTAATAAACTGCGACTAAATTATTCAATGGATTATTAACTATATAACCAAACATGTAACGCTATCAAATACCTATATATGTACAATTGTACACCAAATTCTGTTTTTACACGGTTTTGAAATAACACGGTCCAGAAAAATCATTTCAATTCCGTTTTTACACAATTTTATTCGAAATAGCATGGTTAGAAAAGTTGTGTGATTTAAATGTTAAGGAAAAATTTTGTAATTTTCTAGATATATATTTAATATTTATATTTAGAGCAATACATACAACAAACGTTAGACCATTACAGTGTTAATACAAAAAGTTAACTTCTTATCTTTTTACACAATATTTAATCAAGAAATGTATCACACTTTCGAGAATATAAAAATTCTTAATAACATTTTTTGTATGAATCCTTTTATTTTTGCTATTTTTTAGGTTTTAAGGATATGGAACAATCCCCTATTTTTATATCTTTTTATTGTTTTATAAATGTAAATATTTTCAGTATTTAAGACAGGAGTTCAAATGTTTCATCTGACGCTTAGCTACTGAAGTACATATTGCGTGATTTAATACTTATTATAATGCCTTCTAAATTGTTTTAACGTTTTTGAAATTAAGTATCAATCCAATAAATAATAATAATAATAAATTTTATTTAATTATGTTCAATTTAAAAAATTCTTTCTGAGCAAATCATAATCTTAATATAATCTGGACGTTGATTTTGTATTTTGATAAACGTATCTACGCTCAGCGCTGATACCTACTAACCTATAATAGTTATAAACCGTTTTTAAATATCACTAAAGCATATACGGCATGCATACGTGGACTGTACAATGGGCATGAATTGAACACATTAATTTGTAACATACTCGTATATATGTATTATTTATGTCATTTAAGGTCGACTATTTTTAATTATTCACAAAATACCGTCCATATAACATAGACACAGTGCATATATTCTGAAATGTAACTAATATGCAAGTCTCGTACGCAATCAGAACATATGTCTACACTGTGTCTACAAAATACGTGAACTTGCCGTAAAAAGCCTTTTACTCATTTTACACGTGCACATTTTAATACGTTCCGTTCATTGTTATTAAAAACACGTCTTTTAATTAAGCTTGATAATATTACAATGTACATGTAAATTGTTAGAATCATTTTAAATGTCATCGGAAATTGGATCAAAAAAAGATAATTTTGAATTTTCAATCAGATTGGGATTCCAACTAAGTAGAAGTTGGAACGTCTTTTTAAAATAAAATGACTTAAAAATGACCATACTATAATTAGGATAACAACAAAAAAAACTCCATAGTATCTCTACTTTAACCAACCTTATCGAGAATGCTATATTTAAGACATTTTATTTTATGACTAATATGTGCCTACAGCACAATCACAAACATTAATAGCGCAAGTTTTTTAGCCTCTCTTAAACACAGAGAAGCGTTTTTTTTTTCTTTATTCCGGTCAGAAAATGGTCTTGACCAAATATGTTCACATAACTTTTTGCACTAATTTATTTATCGCTACACTAACAAACAATTACATTATTTTCTCTAATATATTCAATTTTAAATCTCGATTGATTCCAAAGTGCATTTAATTTATGCAGTTCAAGTTTTTCTTAAGACTCTATGATCAATTTAATATAACATACATATATATGCTACATAGCTTTGATTAAGGTCATTGACTTTTTAGTGATCTAAAAATAAGTTTAAATTTAAATTGCAAACTTGATGCTGGTCATCGATTTACCAGGTCTGATTCTATATTAAGTGAATTAGATTGAAGAACAGGTAAGTGGATATAGTTTAGTACATTACATATATAGAAAATTTGCATGTTCATACGCTTAGGAAAAAATGTGTATAATACTAATACAGTAATTATAATAGCTGGAATATTGTCTATATGTGCTATGATATCATCGATTTAGAAAATATTTGTCTGGGAACTGTGGAGTGTCTTGTTTATTTCAATAGATGTACATGTACATTTGTACAATGTATCAGTATTAAAAAAGATTGATTGACAGCATATAAATGCTGTTATAGAACGTTTAATGATTTATGATGTAAAAAATTGTACAAAAACTTTTTTGTTGTTGCGAATTCTTCTTAAGAGTAAAGGTTATGAAGCTTTCAGAGTTGTTTTTGGTTTTAGTTGTTGTAATTATAATGACTTAATAGATAATATAAATCAAAATGACGACATTTCAGAGATACCCATTACCCATTGTCCTCTTTAAAAAAAAATCCTTTTACACAATGTTGTTGAATAATTTTAATAATGCTTGTCAAATTGACTTTTCAGCCGTTAAGTTTAAGAAAGTTTGATTATTTTTTAAAAGATGTAAGCAAACCATAATTTGAGTAACAACCTGGTCAATTATCGACATTGTTTTTGTATTTGACATGATACTGCCTTTATAAACGATGGTAAATTTTCAAGTTATCGCTATATATCTTATTTGCCATTATTGTGACTTCATTTCTAATTATCGAGTTTATTTACCAACCAAAAGTATCTAGCAAGCTTTAAGTATTTCCTATCTGGTCATGTTCTTAGAATTGAATGAAAATTATCTCTATTTTTATTGTTAAATTACATTTTGATGACCACAATATTTTGTTAACGCTAAGATTATATAAAAAATATTCCGTAAAACATTTAAGATGCCACGACATTGAAATAATTTTTTTTTTATTACGTCTTACATAATTTGACACCTACAATTATTGTCTTTAATACGTATTCATTTTAACAATACAATTGCATGAGATGGGAATTTTTTTTTCTACAGAAGATTCTTACGATTAAGTAATTAACATTTAGTTTTTCTTAAATATTCAATATAAATGCTTTTTTTTATATACTATATGTACATATGTATGTATATCTAGTAATTTTTTGTAGTTAGTACCTTAAATGTATTTTGAAAATGGTCATTCATTGAACCCGAACCGTGTTAAGATTAGTTTAGGAATACACATAAAAACGCTAATTACAGTCATTTAATTTCCAGTTCAAATAAAATCATTATTTGAATTGGAAAACTTCAAGATTCCTTATGAATAAAATTTTTAGGAGTTATATAGTTTGCAATGACCCTATAGACCATATATATAAGATCAGTTTAAGATTAATAACTCCAACAACAAATAGTTGACCAAGATCTTGCCTGATAAGATTCAGTACTGGAATTAAGGCGTTAGTTTTCTGACAATTAAAATTAAAGGATTATTATGTGGACAAACAGACAAAATTACCTCTAATAATTTTTTATAAGACGGACAAAATCTCTCTTGGACAAAATCTCCGCTGACAGAATTCTTCTTCTCCAGGAAGGATTTTGATTCAGGGGACATTTTGTCCTCTTTAAAAAAAATTATCAGAAAGGATTTAGTCCGCTTTAAAAAAACATGTGAGGGGGAGGGGGATTTTGTCCTAGAACCATTATATGAAAGACAGATGATATGCCCAAATTGTAGCAATAAAACTGATTCACTGTAGAATAAAAAAAAAAGTGTAAATGCGTGAAGTTCAATCCGAAGTTTCTCATATAATAATAATTGATATAAGAATTTTTAAAATGATTTACAATTAAACTTTCTTTAAATGGCAAAAGGAATTTCTAAGATTATCAAGTGTTATTTGAAATTATTAGAAAGCTTGATTGAATTAAATAAATATTAATAACAATAACAAATTCATTATGTATAGATACTATATACTATATACAGTAGAACTTCAATTATCCGAGTTTCCGTATTAAGCGAGGTGAATTAAAAAAAAAAAAAACGTTTATATTCGATTGAACCGAAAGAAAACAAAACACGTAGTTTGCCGTGTACATGTACATCCTGAAAACATCTGACCCAATTTCTTACATTTGAGTACATTATCGTTATTATCGTTATTATTTGTTTATTTAAAACTAAATTATTTAAAGCCAAATAAAATAGATTTTGAAGTAACCATGGCTCCAAATGACGCGGGAAATTGCACCTCAATGGTTTTCTCACGGCCTACCATATTATCCAAATTTTTGATTATCTGAGGTCTGCCCGGTCCCAATTAACTCGGATAATCGAGATTCTACTGTAGTATTAAAATATACGGAATACATATTTATTTACTTATGTAAACGTTGCTCTGTTTTTATTATTATGTTTGTTTTATGATGTAACTCTTCACACTCTTTAGTATTAGCAAAAATAATGAACAAATTGACTTTTAATCATAACTTAAAGAGTTGTATGTAAATTTGGAATTTTTTTTTTAAATATGCTTAAATTCACGTATTAAGTATGTGTGCAATTTTTTGCTCACTTATAATAAATCTCCGCATGATTACCTACCTACATCCATATATAGTATTTGAGTATGCCTACTTGATGTCAATATTATTTTAAGATTTTTTTATTTGCCACCTCTCTATGTCCAATAAAGATGATTATGCTAAATATATTTATCTAGTAATTCCCAGCGTAATTTTTTAAGTAATTTTTTGACTATTTCCAATTATATGTAAATGTTTTACATTTAAATGTTCAACAAATGTTTAAAATTAAAAAGAAGTTTGGTAATGATCCAATAAAGTTAAGATTTTTAAACAATGTAACCGAAGAGGGACGTAATCACTACTGTTGGTTATTTACGCGTAAATATGATTTTTTTTAAATTATTTACACGTAAATAAAGTAAATAATGTAAACATCTTGTCATTATCTGTCAACGTGTCATTTTTTTCATATTTATTTTCTAATCTGTGATTAAAGTCTTCTAAACATTTACAATTGCCGGTTAAAACTTGTTTTTCTTTCTCTTTTGAAAATTAAAGTTATTACTTATATTTATTTGTTCGGATTAACAAAATGTCGAAAAATAAATAAAAAAAGTTATTGAAAGTCGAAGACCATTTTCCGTCAATTATGATGGTTTGGGATTTTCTATGAAATGGTCTAACGCTGATATTACAAAATATTGCAGCTTAAAGCTTTTTTTTTTTTGTGAAAGAGGGTGCCTATTGGCAACAACAGTTAGGCCGACTAAGAGCCCATTGTGTCCCTCTATATGAACGGCGGGTTTTAGTTTAAGGGTGGGGGAGGGGAGTATCAGACAAACATTAAAGCTTACAGGTAGTAATAATGAATTCGTTTTTATTAAATCATAGGCAATCCCTGGAAAAAAATTCATACCTTCGCATTCTCAACAAAGAGCTGACAAGTTTTATATGAGTGCTGTGTCTCGTTTTACACGGTTTGTAACGTATCTACCGCGTAAATCGAGAGACAGGTGTATGTATATAAGTAATTTAAAAAAAAAATCTACGAATTAAAAATCTGACAAATATGTCTTCATCTGATATACTTAGATTACAAAATGTACATTTAAAAGGTGTTAAATGTGTTAATTTAATTTGTATTACCAATAGTATATATATATATAATTATAATTGACACATAAAAATAAACGATAATTGACGATAAAATGCACGAACAATTTTAGATTAAACGAATCCTATACAATAAGTGAATTGTGTTTGGTTCATTTTCTGCATAATAAATTCAATTATTAATGGTAAATATTTACCAAATACCATTTGTTTATTGAAGTATAGGCACTATTTGATTATTCTATTAAGTTGTTAATTAATTGTGAAAATATAAATTATTTTGCTTTAAGCCGCATTAGCTCTATTATGATATACAAAGAAAAGCCCGCAAACGATGGCGCAAATCACTTTGTAATTTAATTGATTTGTCAATATTTTGGTTTAGACAGAAAAGAGAATTAGATTTGGCAGAGAATAGCAGATAGAAAAATTATTTCTTTCGAAGTCAAACTTACATTTGTGTCACTTTTATATATCAGCCAAAAGATCCTAAGCCTTATTTTTCAAATTTTTCAGGATAGAGAAAAAACAAATAATTTTTACACAACATTTCATTGAAGAAACAAAGCGAAGAAAAACCATTTTTGAAAAAAATTTATGTTAGGGCCTTTTGTCAAATAAATATCGATATGACGCATATATACGTCATGCCGTTTAATGCTATCAAAAATATATTTTTAGATTTTCCATATTTAAAATTAGACCCAAGGTGCACGTAAACGACACGTGCAAATAAGTATATGCATAATTAAAATGATGAATGTAATTCTAATTACTTTGACTATAAAATAAATTAAATTATGACAGTAAAAGTATAGCTAGACCGATTGATAAGATGATATATTGTATATAAATAAGAGACAGACTAAAGTTAAACATCCAATGACTAATAATTTTTCAAATAACAGAAAATCGTTAAATGTATGTTAATTACTGCTTTAATTTGTTTAAATACATAATAACCAATAATAGTAATTGTTTTGAAATAATAAATTTATAAATTATGACTTATAAACAAAAATTTTAGGTAATAAGTATTCTTAAGAAAGTGTTATTAGTCGTTGTTATTTGAGAAAACTGTTGAAAAAAAAAACAATACAGTTAAAAATGATGTATGATATTTTCTAATGTATACTTTTAACTTCGATAATTTTCACGCTTGTCATGAACATTTTCAGAAAATTTTACTAGATCTACCTAACTGCACGATACATAACTGAATATTTAGTAAATATAACTATTGACTATAGATAGATAGATAGATATTGAGTTAGTTTCGTCAGCTTGACAAAGGGTATAGGTAGAAATTGTTTGGAGTGTCGACATCCATCGGTGGTATTTTAGTATATTTGCGGCTCTAGATTGAGCAATTCATGTATACTGGTAGTTATTGATAATCCACAGAATGGTCTTGGGTTTTTGTCAGAATAAGGTGAGCCTTCTCTTGGGAGTGCATCTGCTCGTTCGTTTCCTTCAATTCCGTACATAATATTGAACCTACATAATATTGATTTTATTAGTTCGAGACACAACTTTTAGTACCTTGATGCAGTCGAGTACTACAATAGCTTCGATCTTATACATAGAATATAAATACATATATAGTAGCTTCGATCTTGATATTAGAATAAATATTTTCTATCTATTTATTTGATTAAAAAAAAGGCTGCTAAGTAAAGCTACGCGGCTTTCACACTAAACTACTCTTTCCATTATTTTTCCAACCCTTTCCCAAAGTTATTTTCCTCAGTCTTTTTTTATGTTTTGTAGATGTTGTTGAATATTCTTTGCACAATCTAAATATGTATAACGCATAAAACGGATTAAAAGCAGTAATAAAATGCATAGTTAGTATTAAAGTAAGTATTTGCGATAACGATCAATTCAAGAAGTGGGGAGTTACTAAAATTAACAATTAAAATTCACTTATTAAACAATAAAAGAAAATCATCAAAATAGAGAATTTATGTAAATATCTATTTCTATATCATTCCCAGTAATTAAACTTGTGAACTTGAAAACATTCCATTTGGTTCCCATATACCTAAACGTTATAACCAAAAAGAAGCTTTATAAATATAAGAAAAGGATACGTGTATTGATTTTATTTTTTTTTATATGTCCTATCCATGCGGACAATTAATACGCCCACACAATCGATGTTCTTATTTGGTTAATATTAATAAGCTATAAATAAATAAATGTGTTATACATGGAAATGTGAAATAAATATTTGATTGAATAGAAATTACTTTTATGTGGTAATATAGAAAAAAAAAAATTCGTCGGTTTTTCTAATTTTAAATGAAATATGTATGTAATGTATATGTAGCATTTGAAATAATAAAAAATTCATACAGGCCCAATGCTACCGTAGGACCTACCGGCGTAGGTGCAAATGGAACATTGGAACTGGTCGCAAAAATATTGGGGCACATAATCTCGTGAAAAATAGAGCAAAATGTGACAAAATACAGTCAACGTGTAATAAGCGTTCATGAACTGTACGGTCGAATATCTTTACATCCATGGGCTCTGGGTACTTACAAACTGTTCAGGAAGCATACCGATTTTGCAACGTATAATTCACAATTTGGCAGTTCGTTCGGACCGTAGTATTCCTACAGCTCTTAGCATTTTATCTGATAATGCCGAAAAAAATCTTGTTTTTTATCAATTTTTATGGCTATACGACATATACTTTCGGTATTTATGCCCAATTTTTTAGCAATTTCTCTATATTAGAGTAAAATAGATTTTATTAACTCAGAAGTCTTCCCCCCCCTCCTTATCTGATAATTTACATAATCCCATCAATTTTCTTATTTTGGATTAATATTTTCAATCATTTTAATTTTTTTAAAGAAAACAAGCTTTACTTATCGATATAATTATAAATTTATTAACAGAAAAAAATACCACTACACATATGCAAATTTTGACGTCTTACCAAATATTTCACTAAAATGGCGAATAAATAAAGAAGAGCGAACAGAGACACAATGGTACGGAAAATAATTGACGAATACTTCTAATCCAAATCTATATATATCATTGATGGTTTTTTCAAAATTTCATAAAAATTCAATTAAAAATAACAAAAATAGAAGCATTTTCTCAGAAATATACTAGTGGCACAAGTTCATTGGCAACATACTGTAAGTTAGAAATTCGATTAAAAATTAAAATGCCGACTGCTTATGTTGTGATTGTCCTGTGTTTCGTATAGGCTTTGCGGTATTTTATCAAGTACCTACTACGGACCTGGTCATATATTTTTTCACATAAAATGAATCATCGAATATTCCTCTAAGCCTTTTAAGGAAATATGAATTAATTTTATATTAAATATATGGTTTTTTAATATCCGGTTTTTTAACTTTTTAAAAATCTCATTTTTAATTTGTTATGTTAAAAAAAAAATAAAAAATTTGAAAGCTGTAACTGTTCACAAAAATAATTATAGAAAGTTTTTCGGCCAAAAAAACAGTCAAAAATGCTAAAAATATTATTTGCACGCAAAATTTTTTATTACCAATATTATCAATTATTCCTTTAATACCTCAACGTATGTTTTGTTTTTTGGCGTGTAAATGAATTCAATTCAAATCAAAAATAAGACAAATGTCATAACATCATAACATGATCATACTAATTATGATATCATTATAATTACAAAAACGTCTCTTACGTATAAATATTAGTTAGACTAGTAAAGTAGGTACCTACGCATTAATCATGAGAATTATTGTTTTATCAGGTGTGTTAATGTGACGTGTCTGGTTTTATTATTTGGTAGGTTGTTAGTTACTTATATTTAGATATCAGTATAAAAGTACAATTAATTAATGTAAATAATAAGCTAGAGGACGTTAAGTTTAATATAGCCTATAGTTTGCAACTAGATTAATGACCATGAAAAATTAAAAGTTCAGAAGTTAATTACACATTACCGGCTTATTTCTAAACTAAGTTATTATAAAAATAAATTTAAAAAAAAGTCTCCCAGTGTTATAGAATCGCATACTATACGCTTAGTAGTCTTGAAAGTGATGCGACAACTAGGGAGAAAATATCGGTATTCACCGCTTCTCGATTGAAATGGCATAAGAGATTCGAAAAATACCACCATACTCTTCTTTTCTGCCTCAAGAGAATTTTTATACACTGTTTTTGGGTAAATGAACAAAAACCTCCACTGTACAAAATCTCTGCTGACAGAATTCTCCTTCTCGCGAGTGATTTTGACCGCGGGGGATTTTATCCTACAACCCTGTTTTTGATCCAATTAATACTAACTTAATATTGAGGATTCTATTACTTCATAATTCAAGCGATCAGAAACAAATTACATTAATTAATTTTTAAATATATAATAGCAAAAAAAAGTTAATTTTAAATTTATAATAATAATTAAAAAAAACTATTAAAATAACTTAACTGTAGTGTTTTTTTTTTTAATAAATTATACTCAACTGTTAACTTGTACTTTAAAAAATCCACAGTATTTTTAGTTATTATTTGCGCATATAACTTTTGCCAGTAAATCAATTAACCACACAAATTCTGCGATCTTGCCTAATTCAATTTTATTATGAAACCATTTAAAAGATATTTAGAAGTGAAAAATAATTATCGTTACTTACAGTTTTCTACTTTTTTACTCATATAACTCTTAAAACTATGATGAGTTTTAAAAAAAAAAAACTTTAAATTATGAAACAAATTGCTCAATAATTAAGCTTTTTTTGTTTTGTTTATTTTGTTGATGCTTATTTTTGTTCAAATTTTTTTAATTCCACAATTTGGTAATGTGGCACATCATCTTATGATAAATTTAAGTCGCAAATATAATGTTCACGTAATAAATTAATGTAGTTATTAAATCTTTTTGGCAACAATATAAAGAGAAAAAAACTTGTATACTTAGATAAGTATATACGTGATGCTTAAAAAAACTATATACATACCAACCATTTTTTGTCTTAATCGATACAATCTAAACTTCATCGTTTTTTTTGGCATAAGAATTCTATGACGGAAAGATAGGTCTATTATTCTCTAGGATTTTAAACAACTGACATACTTAGGAAGAAACTAGGAAGAAAATGTATGTACATTACTCAAATTGATCATAATTATTGAGAGCCGAAAGATCTTATATCGTAATAACTTTTACTATTTCTTCCAACTCTTAAAAGAACCAGTAAAGAAGAAATAATTGACTATACCGATTATAATATAACCGTATGAGTAGACTCATCTCTCGATTTGCACGGTAGATACGTTCCACGACAAACCCGTGTAAATCGAAACCGTGTAAAACGAGACACAACATTCAATGAAGGCGTTTAATATATAATAATAGAAATAACAGATTTTTTTTTTAAATTTACAAACCGTGTAAAAGCGAAACCGTGTAAACTTGATTAATTGTTTTGACTATTTGAGAGAAATAATTGAATTTCAGATATTAGAATAATACTGATTGATGGACTAGGTTCCTGTTTGTAATTTTAATACAAAACGGAATATTATAACAGATTTTGATTTTTCAAAATAAACTACAGTGGAACCTCGATTATCTGTCACTTGACGTCACACACTGTCACAGACAGTATGTACTTTTTCATTCATAATACCATCCTTCGAGTCGGCAGATCTGTGTCTTTGATTCGTTTCAGTTCGTTTGTTTATAAAATGCGAAGAATGACATTTCATTTAATTGGATTGTAAAACAATCACACCTTTTCTTATTCACTTATTAAAAAATAAAAATTAAAGTAAAACGTATTGTTTTCATTTCTCTAAATTTAGTTTTTTTTGCAGAGCAGCAGCAACATTCAGGCGATAAAAATAAATCAAAAATGTATGTGATCTCGAATATCCGGTCCCATGCCTGAAGGATAATCAAGGATCCACTGTACTCCTATTATGTAATTTCTACTGGAAATCATTTTTAAGGACGTTCCTATTCATTGTACCTATTCAATAAATACTTTGTATTGATTATAGGATTGAAACAATGTTAAGCTTACGTCTTACGACAACTTAAACGAATGAATCATCATTCAATAACAATATAAATATATGCGCCAAACACCTGATTAATATTTACAAAACCAGTTTAACAGTGCAAATACCTTCTTTAGAGCATTTAGTTAAATGCAAACTAAAACCATACACACTCATGAGCCTTTTTTACATATCCAAACACTGTTTTTTGTTTAAGCTTAATTCCGGTTTTTGTGAAAACTTGATTCTCAAGAATAGGAAAATTAATTGTTGGCATATATGTAAATGAGAAAAACATTTTGCTGTCCGTTAGCAATGGGTTGGAGAATATTAGTTATTTAACTTACATATTTACATATATTATACCAACAAATCTACTACCTAAGTATGTATCTAACATAGGCTTTAATGTTTATTTGGTTGGTTTGCTATGGAAAATTATAGTGAATTGCTGAAGTGTTAACTTTAAAAATAGCCGAAGTTATTATGCAAGTTCAATATTTGCATTTTGAATTTTGCATCATGCACAAAATTCGGTTCTTCGTGATTATGAATGACTTCCGTCCAATTATACAAGAAATTCTTTGTTTTTAATTTTATCGCATGTGATTTACATATTTAAATCTAATGAAGTTATCGTAAAATAACCACAAAATACCGACCAATTGGCTCAGTGGTAGAGGTAATGCCTTTAGAACGGTAGGTCCCCGGTTCGATTCCTGTCTGAGAGTCAAATATTAAGCGTTTTTCTGCCGTACGGAGTTTGAACCTTGGACCGGATTCCACTTTAAAATGTAGGTCTAGACCCTAGGGCATCATTTCAAAGAATAACTGCTAGTTGTCGATTCAGCGGAAGGAAAAACACTGCAAATGCAATTTAAATTTAAAAAATGTTGGCCAAAACACAATAAATTAAATGGAATTGATGGATGAACGTGTACTCTAACCTATAAAAGAATCCTTTTCCTTATCTTTTATCTGACAAAAATATATTCACCTGGGTGGGACCACTCATCTGGGCTACAGGTATGATTTCATGACAAAATACCCAATTCTCTGTTAAAGAGTTCTAAAAATAGTAAAAATGAGGGATTATGTATAAAAAAAACTATGTTATTTGAAAAACATGGAGGAATACATGTCATATCAGGGGCTAATTTCAAAAAAATACCATGTCAATATAAATACCCTAAATAGTGTCTGTGTGAAGTTTCGTCAAAATCGGGCGAAGAAATCGGGGGTCAGCCGTTAATGGGTTAAAAATTCAAATAATTCAAATGATGTGGATTTTTCATGAATATTATCAAAAGAGACCCACATACACCTTAGTTCTTTACAGTGTTTGAAGATTTTGAAAATGTAGTTTTATATATACCTATGAATATACATATGTAATTATCTTCCTTTCGACAAATTTGTGGGTTAGGTCGATTTAGCGTTGAGCACCTAATTTTTAAATTAAATTTAGTTTAAAAGGTTATAACCAGAAAAAGAAAATTTTTTAACAAAAGATATTTGATTTTTTTTTTACTAAAAAATTAATATTCCAAGCATAAAAATGTATTGTTTGTGGGAAAAAAGAGTTTATCCTTTTAACGTAAAACATTGAAAATAATTTTGCATAATTATGGAGGTTAAAAGAATTGATTATTATTTAAAAATACACGTAAAACATATATATATAAAACTCACCTTTATTTATCTCTATATATTTTGAATATTAGTGATGTGATGACTGGTATTCCAAATTTTTTTGTAATTATTCACTCTAAAAACAAAACACACATGGTTGGATATTATACAAAAGTATAAACTAAATTACTTCACAATAAATGTATAATTAGTTATTTATCAAATCGCACACATGTATATTATGTATATTTAGCACAACTTGAAAGAAGATAAAAAAAATTAAAAAAATTAATAATTAATCATAACTATTGACAGAAGAAAAAAAAAATTTAAAAATGAATTTCCATTTAAAAATAATATTTATTAGAAGCGTTGCACCACAAAATTCTATATTTTACTTAAAATTTTTGTTGTTGTTATTTTATTATTATTTATTTGTATATTAGACTCCAATATTAGACTAAATACATTTACATAACAACATTTTATTATTTATGGGTAACTTATAGGTATGTATATGGTTAAATATTAACATTATTTTTGAAACATATCGATAAAATTCAATACGAGCGACGATGTTTACAAAATTTTAAATTTATTTTACTTTAATTTCATAATGCACACACCATTCAAGCTAATATAGGTACGACAATGTGTATACATATATTTCGATTCGGTAGACAACTTTCTAAAAACACAAGAATTTATTTAAAAAAAAAAAAAATAAAATAAAAAAAATTGGCAACGTTTTATGCAAATTTTATTCCCATTTAAATATTATTTATTTATTACTTTTGTTAAACTAAAAAAAAAAAAAACCAAACTTGTGATTTAAAAAAAAAACAATTATTTTTTAAAAAGAATAGTTGACGTTATAAATATAAATAATGTTATTGGATTGATGAAGAAAAAAAAAATTTATAAAACATCTGGCAGATAAAGAAATAATAAGAAAAACAAAGAAAATGTGTACATTATTCCACTAATGAATATTGAGAAAGGTCATTACTTTATATTTATAACTACCTTTTAAATTATATTACTCATATCATTGCAATACCATGAAACTATAGAAAATTTTACTTTAACTTATTTAAGCCACAAAAATTACCTGCAAACTATAATTGGACAAAAATTTAAATTTTGCACATTTTATTAATTTAATTTTATGTGTACATAAATGTATATTTGTAAATGTCCAACCAATAAACGAAAAATTACTTTTCTCAAGTCAATAGAACTCTCCGGGTATTTTTTTTTTATTGAATCGGGGATAAAGTTTATACGCTGTGTAGAGAAAGGGAGGGGGCGAGTAATTTACATCACTAATAATTTTACCAAAAAAAAAAAAAAAACAACAAAATTATAAAATTTAAAACAAAAATCTTTTAACATAAAACACAATCAATATTTAAAATGTGCACTTCCAAACAGGTCTAAACAGCACGAGATTGCAAGATCAACTAAAAATCGCGTTTTGTTTGATACCGAGCAACCATATGGAAAAAGCTACCTGTTACCTGTAGATTTTGCCTTTGGTTGGGTATTAAAATGATATATGAAATATATATATATGTATATTGTCTTCCATCATATTTAAATTAAATAAACGTTTTGTGTACTTTTTGTCTCGTTTGACACACAACAAGTACATATGTTAAGGTAGCGTGTGCGTACCTTATTAACTATAAACTTTGTCATATATAAAATTTTAATTGGCAGCAACAACAAAAAAAAAAGCTTTGGAAACTTTGTTTTGTGAGAAAAAGCTTTTTTTGTTCGTGTACGTTAATTGGTGTCACAGTCATATAGCAGAAAATAATAAAAAAAAATTTTATGACTTTATATTATTGACGGCACATTGACGGTATGAAAGGCAAAAACTTTGGAATATTTGGGACAAGCTTTTTGGAAAGCAAACACGGATATAGGCACAGATATATGAGGGCTTCCATTGTGACGTTTCGCAGAATTTTTAATAGGTTTTCCTTCGGTACATTTACCGTGTCCCAATTTTGTAACACGCTTAATCAGCATAACATCGCTAAAATGTAACAAAGTAAAATCGTTGATAGCTTAAATTAAAAATCTAAATGTGTTCTTTTTTGTATTAAATTTGATAAAATTGCATCTTCTCCTAAAAATTCATAAGCATTCGAACTAATTCGGTGATAGAATGAAGGGAGTTTTTTATATTTATTGAAATAATAAGTTTCCCTTAAGGATCTATTAGACTATTCTTACCTTAGTTAAATTCGTGTAGTAAGCCAACATGTTCCACAAATTTACGTCACAATTAGGCATTTTTAAGCGATAATGTAGTAATAATCTAATGGTGTCTATTTTTCACATTGACTTTCACAGGAACTTATCGTCGTTAGAAATGTATATGCAGGTACTTTTACATACTTATTGCCGAACCTAAAAAATTTAAAATTAAATTAGATCCTACACATTACAAGTAACAGGGTGTCTAACGCAGATGCTACAAAAATAAACGACAATTATACAGAAACAAAGAAAAACGCTTACAAAATGACATTTTTTCCGAATTTTCCATAAATATTACTGGCACAATCGATAGTATTGCTGGATTACCAATTCTCTCATAATGCCACAGCATAACTATTTAAACTAATTACAGGCGCCTTCAGTTTCCACCCAACGCCCATCATACAATTATTATTAAATTGTTCCATAATAATGACGTCGTAGGGTTTTTTGTGTTCAAAACTTTTTGGATCGCAGTCGAATTTAGAAATGTCTTACAAGCCTCCATGCCCCATGATTTGAATATGAAAAATTCCATAAAATGTATAATCGATGATGTTTCCTCGAAATACTAAAAGACGATTTTAGAATTAAATGATTTTTTCAATTTTTTTTCCCGAAAAAAAAAATAAACTTTCAGACCAATGGTGTTGACCTGGAACCACCAGATTATCGTAATTTTTTACAGGTTTTGGATCGGGAAATTAGTTGACAACAGTAACCTCATGTCCGGCTTTGGCTAATCCTTTCATAATAGGATGGAAAATGTAGAAGTGAATTATGCCCGGATATAGAAATATGCCCAATATTCGATAGGCATTTGATTGCAATGTTAATGCCAGCAGTAGCGTTATGATATTAAGTATATTCATGGTGGATTGTTATTGTTTTAATTATCTGTGTAACAAACAAAAAATTTCAATAATTTTTTTTTTGATTAACAAACATCAAACACGATGGTGCTAAATTTCACTTAATTTACTTTCTGTACCTACATATTAAAGAGTGTTATATAACGAATGGCTATAAAATATTCTTTAGATACCTTCGGAGTTATGTGGTCATGAAGGAGTTTTTTTAAAAGAAATTTTAAATTAACTGTCCGATTTCCCATAAGATATTTTTAAGAGATGTCTTACCATACATATTGCCTTGAAATTTTCTACAAGCATACTGCATCCAACATTTACGTAATTTCGAGCGGCCCTATAAAAAGCGGAAGTGGAACTAAAAACCGGAAGTGTATATAAAAACTGAAAGTGGTATATACAAACCGTGAGTAGAAGCAAAAACTGGAATTGGGAATTAAATGAAATACCCCCCAACCCCTCCCCCCTAAGTCATTTAGATCAAAACATTAAATATATTAAAGTACTCTTGAGGTGACAGAAGATTTAGTTATTTTTTAAACCCATTATGACTCGTTTGCACTTGCTTTTGATCTATATATTATAATAAAAAATATGCGAGGAAGTTTTGTAGTTATTCTTGGCAGCCTTTTTACATCTGAGATCATAGATAAAAATTTTCTTAAATAAGTAAGTAGATAAATTTTAGACACACTTTATCAACAAAAGGATTAGAAAATAGTTAACATATAGAAAGATGTATGTATATTATTAACTTGACACTGAACTTTGAATTTGTCGCACAAAATTTATTCGAATCGTAACCGTTGTCACATGTTTGGGGTACACAAAAAAAAAAGAAATGAAAAAGATTGATTTATTATCTAAGATTCTACGTTCTACGACATAATTTAATTGTTATTTGCTACTAATCCTAAGTTCACATATCACCGCAAGTTTACATTGTCTACTACTATATCTACTTACTTACTGTGTATTTTCCATGTAATATCGTTTGAATATCATAAAAATTGTCTGCCATGAAGATAAGAAAAGGTTTTAATTGCAAGGTTAGTAGGTTATAAAAATGTCAGTAAAAAAACAATTGAAATGTTTGCAATGATTTAGTAAATTATTACAATTGAAATCCGGCCAAAAGTAGTTTGTACTTTTTCTTTTTTAGATTCCTTAGTGTCTTGAATGAGTTACTAATTATTTCTTGAGAAATTCCTCCAAATCTTTTAGGGTCATGTCTCTCATACGTAGATACGTAAACTACGTATGACGTCATTGTGCAGGTAAAAAATGAATTTTGGATCCGTTATACGGAGTATTTGTATTCAATTTATTTAATATTTATTTGTTGTACACATAAAATAAGCACAGACAAAGTCATACTAATACGGGTATTAAGTAGACTCTCGGTTATATTTATACTTAGTTATATTTACTCTCGGATATATTTACACCAAACATTTTGTATGAAAATTTGAAGTTTACACCAAGTAGATTGTTATACTTTACTCTGTTATATTTACCAGGCAAAAGTTTTCCCTCAGTTATATTTACAACACATATGCGCCACAGTATGAAATACATTTGGAAATTCAGGACAAAAATGGATGGTTGCTCTGCATGAACACTTGTTTAGTTTTCTCCAAGAATTCTATTTTTATATGGCAAAGTAAGAAATTCCATTGTATTTTGGCATTTTATGTTGAGTATGTGAGTATCTAGTCCTTATTAAGTTGATAGTTTATTACGCTCTACAACAGATAAGAAGTCTAGACATCAGCTTCCTGCAATAGTCGTATTGCAATTCCTGGGTTGTCCAGTTTGGTATCTTAATTTTTTATCAATAGGCTCTCCATCATAAAGTATTCAAAATCTGTCTCTACGCCTTGTTCCGTATTTAATTTACGTGTCGATGTCGAGTTTTACTGGCTGTGTACTCTAGATAGATGGCAGTTCAATAACTACATTCCATGTATTTTTAAAAATGATAAAATATCATTAAATATAAATGAACTTACAAATTCCTCCCTGTTTATTTTTAGTTTCAGTTATATTTACAACTCGGTTATATTTCAAGCCCTGACATTTAATAAGTAAATATAACCAAGAGTCTACTCTCTACTATTTTATAATCGGCGTAGCCAATTATTCCTTCTTTAATGGTTTTTTATTATATTGAGGACACTCTAGAGTCTAGAGCAAAAGGTTTAAAGCATATAAATCATATTTTGACATATTTTCGATTCAATGCTGATGTTGATCTTTAAGATTGTACTTATTCATCTGAGAAACACATAGATTTATTAAGTGACCTGAAAATTTGTAACAAAAATTATGTAAAATTAATACATAGGAGGGTGATGAATCGTTGACCTGTACGGCTAAGTTTAAAGTAGTACTACAAGACACAAATTCAATTCTTTAATTTACGGTAGGTACTATTCTAAAGATACCGTTTTATGAGTGTAGCAGAAGTTATTTTTATTTTTTTCGTTCCTTTGAAATTCCATTATAAAGTTGCATTAAGAAAACGAAAATGCGTCTCTTTAAACTGTAAAGTTACGATTTCATTTTCTAGAATAACTTTGAAAGAAATATTTTTCTATTTATCTTACATGTATAAAAAATATGGTCTAGAAATTTTTCATTGTCTACTGCTACTCACAATTGTTAATATAAAATTAAAAAAAAATCTAAGATTAAATTTATCTTATTCTTTTATTTGATGTAAATAATATAAATAAAGAACTGTAAGTGTTTAACTAAAATGTCAACATTAGTAGCGCCAATGTTCATCAAATTTGATATTAATCATTTGGATGATGTGTTGTAGTGATATATGTATCTACCAGAATAAGTTCTGTCAGTGGTCCTTGGACTAATTAAATATGACAGAGATTATTGAAATATATATTTGTAAGATTAGTGAGATAAATAAAAACCAGTAAAGAAGGAATAATTAGCTACGCCGATTATAATAAACTAGTATGAGTACTTGTCCGTGTCTATTTGGTCTGTACAACAAATATATATGTATTGAGTAAATTGAATACAAATGATTAATAACCCTAGAAATGACATAAAATTGATTGCAGCGCCATAACGGTAGGTCGTGGAACTTTTTAGTCTTTAACTAAAATCTTTATTTTTTTATTCTCTATCATTTTCGTCATATTCATTTTTTATGTAATCCAAATATTTTACGAGTAAATGATTAAAAATCCTAGAAATGATATAAAATTCATTACAACGCCATAACGGTATGTCGTGGAACTTTTTGGTCTTTAAATGAAATAATTATTTCTTTAATCTCTATAATTTTTGTTACGTTCATTTTTCTCTAATCTGACCAAATTTCGAGTAAATGATTAAAAACCCTAGAAATTACATAAATTTAATTTCTGCGCCATAACGGTATATCGCGGAACTTTTTGGTCTATGAATGAAATCTTTATTTTTGTACTCTCTATAATTGTTGTCATATTCATTATTTCTACATTTCGACTATCTTTCGAGTATCAAAATTATCATCCCGGCCTCCCCTATACTTTGTCGGATTTGCTCCAAAATAAAGATCTTTCTCTAAGACTACATATCAAAATTTCAGCTTTCTAACTGCTGCCGTTTAGTCGGTATCGTGATCACGAACAGACGGACAGGCGGACAGATGAACAGACCGACGAACAGTATGTAATTGGTCACTGTTCTATAAAATCTGCTAGATTAAAATGAAAAGCTTAAGAACTTATCTGTAGAATTCAAATAAAATGTATAAAGTCAACTAAAATTTGTAAGGTTGACCAATAGAGTGAGCAAAATAGAATCAATTTTCGAATATGTTACTTATAGGTGTAAGGCCAATAGAGTCTCATTTTTTAATCAGAAAAGAGCTTGTTTATTGCAGTAAGTTAGAGGAGTCAGCCAGGAAAAACCTGAATCTACATAAGTACATCATATTCTTTTAAGTATTTTTTTGATATACATACCTACATAGTAAAAGTTGAGATGTTTTCCTGAATCAATAAAAAAATGCATCTAATAACGAAAATTGTTTCAACAAAAGTTTCATAATAAAAAACAGTTACAACTGACCATTTTTTTTTCTGAATACAAATTTCAAGCATACACTGATGCACACTTTCTCACTCTAGCACATGCTTTTTCCGATCGCTACGTCCTTCGCTAAAGTAGTAAAAATATTTGCATAAGGTAGTCCTGAAAACCCTATTTTATTTATTTCAATTTAAAATTACATTCCAAAGGTCAACTAGCCTTAATTGAATTACAAACGTCCTAGTATAAATAATTCGGATTAAATTTCCACTTAAGGGCCAACCAGCCCGGAATAAAAAGGTTCGTTAATTTTTTATTTAGGTGTTGGTTGTCTAAACGCACTCATTTGGTTGAAATGAAATTCTGCATTACCGACCTAATAAAAAGTGTCAGTTGTCAAATAAACTTTTGAGCTATTCGTTTCTCATCTCTCTGGTTCAATTTTCTCGAAGTGGAATTTACCAATTTTCTGATTTTAATTAAAATATTCAATTAATTCCAATACAATATGTCGAAGTGGCGAGAACTTGGTTTAACGTAAGTAATTTTACTCTATGTATTGCAACTATTGTATAATTACCAATAATATCGATTTGTTACATAATTTTGTAAAAAAGTTAGGTTAAAATTTTTTTCATATTTAATATTTAAAGTTTTAACATTAAAATCTAATATTTTTATGTTGTTCCAATCGATTGTTTTGATTTTAGTTACGTAAACTTTTCAAACATTGCTGCCCGTGTACTACGGGCTTCACTTAAGCCAGAGCTCAAGGCAGACGCTGTTAAACGAGCTAGTTCAACCGTAAAATTCACAAAGTGGACAGATGGAAAATCATCGCGTAAGTATTTTAACTCCTTAGCATAGGAATCCAATAATGATCGATTTGACAATATTGTTCGCGATTATATGGAATTTCCCAATACATCTTGATCCACCTGAACTAACCAAATTATTTATCGAAGATTGAATTAGTATCATTTATGTTCCACGAGGATGTATAAGCTCTCAGAGCTATAAACAACTACGGAGATGGATCAACGTTTTATAGAAAATGTCGTAGACTGTTGTCCGTTTTTAATGCATATTTTGAGGTAAAGAGCGAATTTTCTGCTGGTTTAAGTTCTGGTCCAAAGCATCATTACCCCCGTCTATTACATACAAATTGTTTCAATTCCAATCATATAATTAAAATTAAATTTCGTTATTTTTCAGATGAAAAGTATTAGTTTTGTTCTATAAGCCGATTTGTAAGTTTCTGGTTTTGTGAAATGTTTGCATGAAACAAAATGTTCTTAAATAATTTTAAGTTCCTACAAACCAAAACCAACCCCCCTTCCCTCTAACTGTAATATTGAACATGAACCAAAATGTTCTTAAATAATTTTAAGTTCCTACAAACCAAACCCACCCCTCTAACTGTAATATTCATTTGAGTGAATAAACTAACTGAAATTTGAACCGACCCCTATTTAACCCCAATTTAGTTCCAATTAATTACCGTTAACATGTGTGTACGGAGTGCATTTTGCTTTAATTATGGAAATTGCAACCAACAACGAAAAACTGAATTGAGAGCCTTGATCCATATAGTAGTGGCATGCATTTAATTTACTATTATCAATTTACAGGTGTTGCCGGACAACCAACTGCATCAACTTAATTGAATTGCCAACACACATCGGGTGTATTTAAGGAAAATGTCATTAGAAACGTACAATGTACAACAATAAGAATAAATTATGTCTTAAAACAACAATATGAGACCATTTAAAAAAAAAAACAAACGAAATTTTTCTTTAATGATCTGACCAGCTCCTGCCTGATTTTAAATAATTAAAAATAATTTTATTTCTCAAACTGATCGAGAACTTTACTCTTCATTTTTGCACTTTAATTTAGCATTAATTCGATTTTCCTATTATTGTTGAGTCAACTTAGCTAAGTCATATTCATAGTAATGAGCCTTCTTAACTCTAGGTGTGTTTTTTTTTTGCAGTTTTCTTGCATTGGTTTTTTTAAAGAGGGGAGGGCGTTGATCTTCCCCTCAAATAATGCCCTAGACCTACAGTTTTAAATGGAATCTGAACCACTCAGTCCAAAGCTCAATCTCCTTATGAGAGAAAAACACCTAATATTTTTACTCTCAGACAGGGATCGAACCGGGGATCTATAGTTCATAGAGTATCCTGAGAGAGAATATGTATGTAGGTAAACAGCTTGGTGTGACTTCTTTAAATTTCCACATAATCTTAACAATTAATTGCAGATTTGTGGAGGTCCACCTGATGAATTTTCTAAAAAATCTTATTTAATAGATTATCGAATTTACTTTCACCAAAATGCACTTACAAATTAGTAATTGATACTTAAAAATAATACAAATAAAAAATTTAACTAATAATTACTTGTTCAGTTCTTTGGGCAAACCATTCTCATCTAGTAGACTATCAGATAGTTCCAATTTTTTTGGTCCTCCGCCCAGTTTTGTGTGGATTATGTATTTTAGTAAATTCTTCTCGTGTGGTTGTTTTGTTATTTCTAGCATCTTCTGTTGGGAGATAAGATATTTTTAATTTTCAAAAGTAATTTTTTTTTAACTTTAACGAGGGAATTTTTATGTTGTTGTGACAGGTGTACTGGTAGAAATTAGTATTTTAGATCAAGGAAAGAAGTCATCGCTAGCGGATTTGTCCAAAGTTGTTCTACCGTTAATTGGGCATATGGTCTATCATTGCATTTCGGGCAAGCGTCGTTAATGTCTGAATCTAGCCTATTTAGATAGTTGCTAAGTATTTTGCAATACGCAGACCGTAATTGGGCCAGTGTAGTTCTTACATTTCTCGACGCAATTCGTCTTCAAAAATGTCTGATGGTCAGGTTTGTAGTACCTTGTTCGGTTTATAGCCAAGCGAATATTCATCACTAAGGTTAGTTAGATCGATGGGACTGTATATAAACTAAAGTACCGAAACCTTACAAATTAATTAGGATAGATATCTAAGAGGTAGATATCGAAATTAGAATTGCTAATACTGGAATTCATCAAGCCAACGATTCGTACTAAAATCTAATGGTAAATGCTCATCTATTTCTGTAATCTTTACTAAGCATTGATATTAATGAACAACAGTCTAATCAAGTCTAATAACGCTTCTAAAGACGCTCGATACATTTCACCACAATTAGTTTAGTTAACATTGGTATTGTTCCTTACCTCATCTGACAGCGTCATATATTTCACTGGAATACCTTTAATGTATGTCGCCTTTGAGGCTAGCTCATTAGGGAAAACTATATTCAACACTGATATAAAATTGCTGACCTCCGATTCCAACATATATAGACAAGCGTTAGGGCCCGCATCGAATGTATAGGCAACCTGTAACCAAAACATTCCATTAAGCAATTTTTAACTTTAACACTGAAGAGATAAATGTACCTTAACATCCTTAACCACCTGATTGTATTTATGTACGACATTGGCAATTCTATGTGACACCTCATTCATGTAAACCGAAGGTGGATAGCTATCAAGACAAACAGCATGAAATTGATTGCTCTCCTTCATAGTCAATTCGGCGAATTGTTTAAAATTTTTATTTTGAATAGCCTAAGAATACCAAATATTGAAACTGAAATCATTTTCAAAGGAGTCTTTAAAAAAAAAATTACCAATTTCATAGCTTCAACTCTTTTCTTCATACATTTCTCCACGCGAAACTTAAGCAATTCCGATGTCTTTGCACTGTTCGTCATGCCCAACGTTGATGAAATGTTTTTTTTTATTTCATTTACAACCAGTATTAGTACACTGATTTCTGGCCAATGCATTTCATTTGCAATTTGAACTGCAACGGAATCTTTTCCGGTCGGATCTACACCTTTAATCCATTGAACAAATCCTCCGTATAAACTACGACAGGCGGAACCACTTCCTTGTCGAGCTATTGATGTTAGATCTTCATTTTCAATGCCATACAAATGTGCCAATGCGTAGACTATTAGAGCAATCGAAAAACATAGAAATTTAAATAAAAAAAATGCCATTTGGCTACCCTTCCTCGACTGTATGTATAGTATAACCATCGAAGTAGTAAACTTCCATCTCAATGAATATGTGAAAATTACTTACCTAGGCAAGCATAACCGGCTGCACTTGATGCCAATCCACAAGCTGTTGGGAAATTATTTCTTGAACAAATGTGTATATTTAAATTGACAATATGTATATCTGGATGTTTCTCTTTGGCCATATCCTTCACTAAAAAATTTAAAAAAAAAATTTAATTATTTTATCGAACTCACAATCTATTAATTAAAATATTTACATAATTTAATGCACTTCTGCAGTCTTGGATTATTTTCAACCGTACATTCTTTTCCATTTAGCCAGAATTTATTTTCTTTAAATAATGGACTTATCGCTATTGTTGTTGTTGCATGAATCTATAAATAAACATTGTCTTTCAAAGATTAGAGATCATGAATAGTAATGAAGTAAATCTTATTCAAATTCTTGCCTGATCCATTGACATGGTTCCACTTATTGAATCATTTAATGGCAAAACTAGTTGTTCATCTCGTTTGCCCCCTTTAAATTATGATTATTTGTTAAAAAAAATATTTATTAAATTTAAAGAAAAAAAGAAAAACTTACAATATTTTACAACAGCTATGTTTATAGGAGCGATACACGTTAGGGACATCATCTTTAACTTTGTGCGTTAAACACTGTACAAATCACGAAAATATTATGAAATGCAAATTCCGTTTGGAAATAATTGTTTTGTAAATAGAAAAGTATAAATTAAAAACTTTCTCTTTAAATTTGAGACTATAGTGATGTACAGTATTTGGGTGCCTGATATAAAACAATCCAAATTTCAATCTTACCGAATCCAATTGCTCAATCCTAACTGAATAGTATTTGAGATACTAAATACGGATTAATTCCGGATTTACGACTTACGGTAACAATTTTTAGCAATTTTTAATTAAAAACATGAAAAAATTGTCATCTATACACTAATAAAACGTTTATCCCGCTCTAACAATAATTATATTTCAATTTAAATGTCCTTCTCTAAATGTTGCCATTTCTACAGACGTCGATGTTTAATTTGGACCAGAAAGTGTTACAAAAAAATTTTTCAAAGAAAAAGTTACATTCATCACGAAAAATTCGTTGCTGAAGTTTAAACATTTTTTAAAGGTATATCCTAGCTAGATCTATAGGCCTATTCGGCGTTAAAATGATATAAAGTCGATAAAATCGACAAGATGATATATGTATGATTATATATCTTTTTCTTGATATTTCAAGCAAAACTTATAAAATTAAAAGCATCATCGAATATTGTTTTAATTTTATACACTTTCTTTCTATGATCTAGTACTTCTATTATTGTAATCTACTAAAATTTACTAAAAATGTAATCTCTATTTAAAAAAAATTTATTAAATGGAATAACAAACATATCCTTGATCATTACACCAAAAATACAGTCCCAACCGGCTTTCTCTTTAGTTGACATTTCTCCATTTTGTTTTTGTCTCATTTTTTGCGGCTTTTTTTCAATCAGCTGTTTCTGTTTAGAAGAAACTAACGCCATTGTTGTGTACCGTTGTGTAGTAGAATTAGAATTGTTTTTGTTTAAAACAAACAGGGTTTACACCACTTTATTCTTTACTTGCGGGCCAAATCAAAACGTTCGTATAGTTGACAGAGTTTTATGGTTTTAACGCAAACAAACCGTTTTTGTGAGGTTGTGCACTGATTGCCGAAATTTTGCGGATGAGCAAAAATTAATTTTGTGCAATGTATGTGAATCACTAAAACGTTAATTAAATTAGTGAAAAATGGGTCTATTAGAACCGGGAAAATATGGTGAACATTTCCATAAATTGTATGTGAACAGTTTCGATAGGTGAGTGATCATAAATATGCGACGTATTTTTTTTTTCTTCAACTCCTTGCATACAAGGATATTGATTGTGTTTGGGTAGACGGAGTCCATTTTTAAAAAGGAACCCATTATTTATAAAGTAAAAATCATTCGAATTTATTGTGTAAATGTAAATTATGTCGATATCCTATTTGAAACCAAACATTTAGTTTTTTTTTTTAAGTAATTTTAGGGTGTTATATAGGCTAAAATATTTTCTCGATAAAGAAAGGGGGCACAATATGAATTTGCCTTACAAAATGGAGTTATTGTTTTATTAGGCTTAAGTTTACTGCATCACCATATTTAAGGCACAAAACTAGTTAACAGGAACGTTAAAATAGAATCTTAACTAAAAATAATAATAATAAAAAATCCCTTTTTTTTTAAATGTAATTGTGTCTTAGAACTGAAGGGAAATGCTGCCCAAAAAAAACCTCGTCTTTTTAAAAATTATTTCTAACTAAAAATATTTTATATATAGAAAATGTCCAGCAGACAAATTGTTCAAACAGCGCAAGAAAAAATCCGACAAACGAAAGGTGAATGAAATCTTCTAACAGTTAAAAAATGTCCTTCCAATATATGACATTTTTTATTTTCATAGAATCTAAAACTCCACGATCAATCGATACCAGCAATAAGTTCCATTGACCAAATTGAACTTGAACCGAATGCATCAAAATTTGCAATCTTCTCTGCAGTTCGTTCATCCGTGTTGGAAGCCGAAACAAAATTTTCCCAATTCTATGGCATTCAAGATCCGGCCAATAAAATATCCCTTGTCGGATCATGTTGCTATCATTGTGCGCCGGTATGCAAATCCGGAGCTATTGTTGAATGTCGATGTCATAATTTGAGAATAAAAACATCCGATAACGATAGTGATCCGGATAGTTATAGTGAAGATACTACCGATAGAGATACCGTACTTCAAGTACCTCAGGTAATTACGGAATACAATGGGTAAATATATTATTAAACATTATCTTTTGGTACAGATTGTTGGGGCTGGTCTAAGAGGACTTTTTGATTTGATTGCTGAAGCCAGAAGTATAAGTCCAACGTTATGTACAAAAGCATTGAGAGCTTTGTTTGATGTTATTCAAGGTCAAATACCGGAAAGTTTTAAGACCGAACCACAGGAACTTATAAATCCTCTATACGATTTATTGTTGGATTTAACAACTCTTCATGGACCAGCTTCATCTCATAATAGCGATGCAAATAACTGGTCGGCCATTGGTTGTTCTGCGTTGTTAGGTTTGTGTGTGGCCAGAGGTGATACCGGGAAAACATTGAAAGCCATCTCAGCTTTGCTTATGTCACCGAAGATATTGGCTGGACAAAATATTCAAGTACATTTTTCAATTAAATATGAATTAATTTTTCAAATAAAATCGATTTCTTTAAGCTGCCAATGGTTTTAACTACATTACAAAGAAGCATCTATTGTGTGGCATTGGGAAAACCAACAAAACCAGACTACTTTAAAAATGGCATAGCCAAAAATTCATTAATTGTCCAAGTAATGCTTCAAAAAACCTTATAATCAGTATGTAGAGATTTGTAAATGATTTTTGATTTTTTTTTATTCCTAGTTTTCATTGAAAAATCAACTGCCATCTAATATTCAATACAATTTACAACCATCAATTGCATGCAATGGAAAATATATTTTTATATTAACATCAAAAACTCTGCTAAAAATTGGCACAGGTTTTAATGGGACCCTAAGAGGATATGTCTATGCGGTAAATAATGAATTTGGCAAAGAAAAGAATGGATGGATTGGATTTTGTGGAGTAAGTCAATTCAAGTTGATTGGCATTGTTCGAAATGAATTAATTTCGATGTTTTTTTTTTCTTCCTTGTAGGACGTTTTATTCTATAAAAAGATGTCAAAACGGAATAATGAATCAATGCTGATGGTGAATACGGATACACTTAACATAACATGTGAGTATAGTTTTAAAAACAATAAAATTCATTGTGATTGTTAAATAAACATTATTTGTTTGCAGGTGCTGCCCAAGTAGCAATACCGACAACACGAGACGGTCAACATTGTCTTTTGTTTTCTGATGGAGAATCAATCAATGGAATTTGTACAGCAAACGATGTAAGTCACACCATAAAAAAAATAATAGCGATCAGGATAATTAATAAAAATAATAAAATTTCAGGATACTCTTGTTGTCAAACAAATATATACAACGGGAAATATTGTTTTGGATTTGCCATTAAAACTCGCCCGGAAGAGTTTTAAAACTCTCGGATATGCTTTATTCGAGGAGGAAGTTTTAAATGTAAATCAAATACAATCGGTTTGTAATTAAGAAAAATTAAGAAAGGAGAAATTAATTTAACTGATTTTACTTTAGATTCAAACAACATCGAATCCCTTTGACCCAAAACTGCCACATGATCAAGAAGTGTTGGGTATATTTTGTGGAAAAGAATTTGGTCTGGTTCGGGGTGCTAATGGAAAAGTATTTCCACTCATATATTCCACTTATTCCGTGCAGTTTATTCACTTTATTGTTTGTAGGTGTATTATTATGGTAAATCATCGGCATTGGGTCTTAAATCTGTTGGAAAAACGCCATCGTTAAAAATGACTGAGTTGGTCATTTCGAAAGTGTCAAATATCGTTCATGTTGCTGTTGGTCATGATGGAATTCATGCAGTTTTGATAAATGAGGATGGGAGCATTTATTTTTGCGGTAAGTTTCACATAGACGATTAATTAAGTTCTTGTCTTCATATAATCCTCATGTCATTTATCGCTTAATAATTTGTGCATTGCGCATAAACCTGTTCATTTATACGGAATTGACCACAGCAAATGCGGAAAAACTCTGATTATTTAAAAGAAAAGCCCTTAGGTGGATATTCCAGGAGATTTAAAATGAATTAATTTCTTACGATTAACATTTTTTTTCTTTTTTTTTCTTAGGAACTGCTCGACGAGGTGAGGATGGTGACACATCGAAAAATCGTCGACAACCAAAAGCGGTTAAACCAAAGAAATTATCCAAACTTGAAAGTCATTACATTGTTCATGCTTCATGCAATAATGGTACATCGGCATTTGTGACAAAAACTGGCAAATTAATAATGTTCGGTAAAGATACGGCCCATTGTGATTCTACAGGTGAATTAGTAACAGAACAATTAAATAGAAATTTTTTAAATTTTTTTTTTTTTTTTTAAACAGGTTTTGTTACCGAATTAATGGATCAACATATAACAAGAGTTTCACTGGGTAAAGCTCATTGTGTGGCTATTAATTCAAAAGGTCAACTGTTTACATTTGGTCTAAATAACAAGGGACAATGTGGACGGCCTAAAGGCAACGAAACGACATCCACATTTATGGAAACTTGTGAACAAAAAACTCAAAAATATGATGCTTTTAATGTATGTGATCTGGATGAACATAATGTTGTTCAAGGACAATGTCGAGTAATGATGTCTTTTTAATGTTTAATTGTTGTGTATTAATTGAATTAATTTTTAGGTTTGCTCTGTATGCAGAGAATGTACCGGTTATAATGTGTCATGTGTGTCCACTCAAAATACTCCATTAGAAGATCGAGTTCCCGGAGCGTAAGTATAAAATGATTTAGACATTGAGGTCTCATTTTTACCGTTGATGTTTGTTTAGAAATTGTGCATGTGGTCATGGAGATGCTGGTTGTTCTAAGTGTGGCGCTTGTACTACTTGTATATCTTTACAAGAAACTGATGGTTCTACTGGTATGACAGTAGAGTAGTAGTTCTTAGGTTTATTTTTATCATAATTATTATTCTTTTCAAGCTGGTTTATCTGATCACAAAGAAAACACTACTTTTAATTTTCTTATTAGACAACGATCCAAAAGTTTTGTTATGAGGCAAAAAGATAAAAAGTCAGGTAGTAACGATTTTTTTTTTTTTTTTAATTATATGTTCACGGACAAAATTTTAAACCATTTTAGACGAACCAAATCAAGGCTTAGAACCTGAACGTGATACACCAAGAGTTGCGCCATTGTCTCCACAAAAAATCACCTTACCATCATCCGTTCCAATTGTTCAAATCTCTTGTGGTATGCATCATACAGTTGTGTTAACACAAACCGGTGAAGTGTTTACATTTGGTAGCAATCAATATGGACAATTAGGTACCGGTGATTTACAACCACATTTTGGACCGGTTCAAGTGAAAGTGCCAACGATTATTTGTCAAGTGGCAGCCGGTGGTAATCATACAGTACTTTTAACAGTTAAAGGGATTATTTATACGTTTGGAAGTCATCAAGTAATAATAATATATAGAAATTAGTTGCCTTAACAATTTAGATTTTAATGATTGAAAAAATATAGAAAGGTCAATTAGGCCGATTACCAAATGATATTCATCGAAATTCCAATTCTACCGAAGATATTTTAAATAAATGTGAACACAATGGTGAAGATATGTCAGCCAACGTTTCAAGTATTTTACTTCAGAGACAAAAATATTTATGGAATTGTACACCGGGTGCCGTATTGTAAGTTTATTTTTATTACATAATCATTTGTAAATACTTAATTGGTAAATTGAAACTATTTAGCGGTGTTGGTCCTAATTTTGGCAAAAAAGCGACATGGATAAATGCTTGCGGTGATCAGACATTTTTTAAAATTGATGAATCTCTAATAACCGGACCAATGCTGTCAAAAGTTAATATTGTGGCCGACAAAAATACAATAAGTACTGTTTTGTGCTAAGTTAAACTACTTTTAATTTATTTACAACAACGACAAAACTCTATTTACAGTGTTAATTCCACAATTTCCACTATCATTTAATTGTCTATCGATAAGTCGTCGTGATGGCAGCTGCAATGCTCACAGTTTCAATCAAGTTGATTTTGCAAAAATTAGCCAAACCAATAACAATGCAATTGCCCAACTAGCATCGGATAAATGCAATCAAAATGTCGAAGTAAATAATTTCCATCAGGTACAACAAGATCGAATGTCACAAAGTGTACATGAGGCACGAAATCAAATTTTTGATGTACAGGAAAATTTGAAATTTTCCGAACATCGCAAAAAGAAACGATCCGAACATAAAGCTATTGATAAAATTTTACCACAATTGGCATTTGCATTGGATGTTTGCTATAATGTTTTGTGGGTGTTTGATGCCATTTCAAAGAAGATAATGTGCTACAATGTTATTGCTAGTGAAATGCCTAATGGTAATGAGGTTAGTATGTTGCTGTCATTATTTTATTTAAATTAGGAAAGATATTACGGGGGCCGTGTTCAAAAGTTATTGTCCGTCCGTCCATGCATATTCTGGAAAACTCTGCTTTCTAAAAAAAACATTATTTGCTTTTGCCCTCTTCCCTAAAATTCTTAATTCTAAAGTACGAATGAGTAGATAATACAAAAATTAAATGTTCGTACTGCTTGCGATGAGCGAACAGAAACTAGAAAATCAAACTTAAATATAGAGCGGCGATTAGATGATGGGAGGATTTACCAAGTCAAAATAATTTTTGTATGAAGGTAGATACATGAAGTGCAGTATTCATATACTTTATCTATAATAAAACATAAACGATTATTATTAAGGTGTTCTTATTTTATTTTTAGTACTCGTCCTATTTAAGAGCAATTTTATCTCCAGAATTAGCGTTACCTCAAAAACCAGACATTCAAGTAACCAGAAATCAAGCATCATTGAATATATTGGCATGTCTAGACATTCTTACATCTGGACACGAGTTAATGTATGTGTTGCTTGAAGATGGCAAAATACCTTCTAAATGTAAATATTTACATTGCAGACCAACATGTTTTGAACAAATTCGACCACGTGCTATTAGTCCAACAAAAGAATCGCCAAGCTGTGACTTTCAGGTAGTATCTAGATTCGAAAATTTTGGTGGTGGATGGGGATATTCAGGCCATAGCGTTGAAGCTATACGTTTTATGGCCGATACGGATATTCTTTTGTGTAATTTATACAAATTTTTTTTAGAAAATGTTATTAATTTACTTTCTCTCTTCTCTCTCTCTCTCTCTCTTTATACAACTTTAAAGGTGGCTTTGCAATGTATGGTGGACGTGGTGAATATACGTGCAAATTAAAATTATACGATCTTGGTATCGATGGTGGTGGTTATGAAAAAGATGGACTTTTAATATCGGAAACCGATGAAATACCATATGAGTGTCCGGCACGCAGTAAATACAATATTATGTTACCAAAACCAATAACAGCCAATGCGGGTAAATGGTTTTTGGTATGGGCAAGAATTTCGGGACCATCATCTGATTGTGGTTCATCTGGACAATCAACGGTTACGACCGAAGATCAAATTGTTTTCAATTTTAAAACATCGAAAAAAGCCAATAATGGCACCGATGTTAATTCCGGTCAGATTCCATCCATTTTGTTTAGGTAGTTTGCTGTGCATTAAGGTGGAGTGTAAATAATTTATTTGATTTTTTTTTTAGAATAATTACTCAAGAAACAAAACAACCAACTATTTGCATTGACATTGATCCTGTGTATAAGATATCTCGTATGTTTGCGAATACTGTTACAAAAGAATGTTTCGAAAATTTGGTTTTACTCTTAAATTGGGCATGGGGTACTTTTAAATTGACTTTAAATGAACTGAAAGACAAGGTAAATACAGTAAACCATTTTTTAAGATAATACTACTCAAATATTAATCAATCAAAGAAGACGTTCGTAAATGATAATTAGTAGTAGCAGTAGTAGTTTTTTAAAGTTGCTTCCACCTTTTAACTTGAGCTCTTTAAAATGAAAAACAAATGACTACAAAATTCCATTTTACCCACTTATCACCTAGCATAAGTTGTTTACGTCATTAAAAACAAGAGTAGAAAAATTAAACAAAACAGTTTTGTATGTGTTAACTTTCGTTCAATTTTTTGGTGATGATGCGCGAATTGATTACAAAGACGGTTATTGCGCACACATCCAAAACAATCAACAATGTGCACATCAGCGGGTATTATGGTATTGACAAACATAGCAACGAATATAATTGGTGCAAAAATAAAAGTGAGAAGGGGGGTCTAAAGGAATTGTAAAAAGGGATAATGATGGCCAACTATGGAAAATCCAACCACGTGACCAAGATTTTATTGTACATACACAACGTGTGTATAGTGTAGTTAGAGTTGTTCAGATCCATGGCGTGGCCATGCCTACATGGGTTTTTGACTATAATCACACAATAACAATAATCACAGTTTGAACGGGTGAGTTTAGTTTCTTGGCTGGAGTCTTCAGTAATTCAATTTTCTAAGTTGATCTTACGAACTCAATTAGACCGTTAGCAGTATTATCCTTTAGTATTAAAGCTAAACTAGATTTTAATTGTAATAAAAATGAAAAAAAAAAAACAATTACAGAAAAAATTACCACAAACGACTGCATCGTTAAATCGTTTATTTTACATTAACAAAGCATGTTTGCGCCTGCTTCGTAAATACACGAATGAAATTTATCCGAATAATGTCATTGTAAAGGTGGAAAAATTGCAAATCAAAAAAGATGATGATGTCGAACATAAAAGTGACACACAAGTTTGTAAGTTATTTTTGAAAAAAAAAAATAAAAAATTTACAAAAATTAATTAAAAATTTAGATATTCTCAATCAAGGTCCATCAACATCGAAAAATGCAACAAATGCAAAATTTTTCATGGGAAACAGCATGGATGCCAATACGCCAATAAATCCGAAAAAAGTCAATGCCGAGAATCTACAACTTGCCGAATGTATTGGCAATGTGCGTGCACTTCTTATACAGATTTTGTGTGATGAAATTCCACCGGATGTTGAATTTGAAGGTATTTAAATATTAATGTGGACGGATCAATCTTATATTGAAAGTATTCAACACAATTATAGGATTTGAAACAACAACCGAAATTCTGGACGAATGCCATACAACATTTTTGTCCTGTTTTAATGCATTTTATCCAACATCAACATTAAAATGGAATTGCCTTTGTGATTTACTAGCACAAGAAGATAAAGTTTGTAGCGAAATATTTCGTCTAAATTTAACATTTAATTGTTTTCTGTTTAATATAGGGGACCTATCATCCTCGATTATTAAGCGCCATTATAGCTGGACTATGTAATCCAAATGTAAAACTTTTAAATACATTTTCGTTACTTTCTTCAAGTAGAGAGAGCAAAGTATGCTACATATTGAATGTTAATCTATAACTACTTAAAGATGTTATGAAATTTTTAGGTGATCGTTAGTCCAAGTGACAATTCTGGTTTGCCAATGTTATCAAGTACAGAGAATCACCAATATCCAGTTCTAGTGGAACAAATGATTTATCGAACACAGGTATGTTAAAACAAGAAAAAATCAAAACCGTGTTGGAACATTCGCTTTGGATGCCGGCAAACACAAGTTCGATCCCATAATCATCTTTCCACCAGGGAATAAACTTGTGTCGAATGATTCGGAGGTCACTTTAAGCAGTCGATCCCGTTATATGCTAAATAATATCGAGTTCCCAAAGATGGTTGGGTTTACGTAAACACGTACGTTCCGGAGCGTCGTGGAGGCAATGCCCCAACCAAAGACCATATAATCCTCGGCATTACTCAAAAATCATTACTCTTGAATAATTTACAACAACAACAACAAAAATTATATTTGAAGAAATTTTTTTTAAATTTTCCAGCAAGAGAAAAGTGATTTTCTTACAAATTCGTGGAATTTTAAAGATGTTCTTGTGCGACTACTTGAAATAATATCTTATCCAATAAAGTCGAAAATTGAAAATATCTACAACAGAAGCAATCAGTATATAAATTGCTTTAATAGACAAATCTATCAAAAATTAGTGGAAAATTGTTGCCATCTATTAGCCCGAGTATTGTCAGAAATTGTCTATCAAAGTTGTTCATCGGATGTAAGAAAATATTCTGTGGTTTTTGGATAAATATTTAAATACAAATTTCAAATTTTAGATTGAGTTGAATTTTCTGCCATCACGCAGTCTACACTCAACCGGCAGCCGATTTGCCAGATGTGACGTAAGCCGTACATGGAATACTGGTAATTTTGGACCGGACGCTATATCGTTCAGTGTTAATCGTCCGGGAATTGCGATTGCCGGTGCTATGGTATACTCAGGTTCCGGTAGCTATGAATATCAATTGGAACTATTGTACGATTCCATTGAATCACAATCTCAACACAAATGGGAAACACTTGAATCGATAGCCGGCACATATGATCAAGATGTTGTTCACAATGATATGGCCGAAATAAAATTTGAACGTCCAGTTCATATCAAAGAAAATACACGATATGCAATACGTTTGTGTTCGCAGGGTGCACGAACATGTTCTGGCGATGCAGGTTTGGCATCGATACGTGGACCATGTGGTACGAATTTTTCATTTTATCCATGTGATTTAAGTTTTAATGGAACAACACCGGCTCGAGGACAAATACCATGTCTCCTGTATTATAGTACACCGTTGAAAAATGAAACACATACCGGGAAGATTTTAAATGAGATCCATGCAAGAGATACAGCATTGCAGGTTGGGACAATTAGAAATTAACATTTTTTTTTTTGGTGTTATTCAATTTGTTGATTTTTTAGATTGCAGCTGATATTACAAAAAAATGTACAGATCTTTTAATACTGGCACGAAACACATTGGCTGCATCGATGTCACCGAGTGAAAAAAGTCTTAATTCGTCTAACAACACACAAACCATTGATTCCGAACAAAATATCACACCAATTGAGGAACATTTTGACATAACTTTTGCGAATAATAGCAACAACACAATAACAAATACACCGACAAGTTTTTCCGAAAGTAATGTATCAACAGCTCGAGATTTGACCAAGAGAATAGAATCATTTTCAAAGGGCATTATGGAAACGTTAAAATTCGATAAACGATCAACAAATCCATTTGAATTTGAAATTGAAATCGGTGCAACCGAAATTCATCCAAAAGATTTAGCGAACGAAGATGTAATTCAAGATAGAAATTTAAAAAATGGCCGAATCTCTAAGATGAATGGGAATAATAGTAATATTAAAAATTTCTTTAATGAAATTGTCAAAAGTGGATCGGAAGAGGACAGTTCCGAATTGAACATTACTCAAATATTAAAATTGTTTGAAGATAAGGCGGCTAGTATGTTTCATACTCTTCTGCCGCTTGTTTTGGCCCAAATTGGACCATTAGCCAGCAGTGATCCAAAGGTTTTTCTTTTATTATTTCCTTAATTCTAACATTTCTTTATTTAGAGTTTTAATTATATTTAGAGTTCCGTTCAAATACTAAGTTTAATACGTGATATACTTCCCCATGTCTCAGCTTTAAATCAGATTTACTGTAGCAAAGATAAAGTTTGCGAATCAAAAGAAAACAATTTGCGTGACAGTAAAAAAGGAAATTTTTTCGCTAAAGATCTTGAAGATGCCAAACAGCATATTTTAGATTTAAATACAACCAGCAATCATTATTGCATCATTGAAAGTGATCATCCATATAAAAGTTCAACAATTAATACCTTTAGGTTTGACCATTTTTTAAAATTTGTATTCATTATATTAAAATTAACATAAACTTTTTTTTTTTGTAGAGTTGAATTTCCCCCATGTGTCCAATGGTTTACAGTGGAATTTGATCATCAATGTGGAACAGCTCAGCCCGAAGATTATCTATTGATAACAATACCAACAAAACCGAAAATAACAAATTTAAGTTTGTTGAACGAACCATCGCAGTCATTGATTGGGGATGGGGCAAAAGGAAATTTTGACAATTTCAATAATGACAAATTTAGTATTTGCAAAAATACTTGTATCACATCGTGTGTATCGCTTAGAGACGATGATAATCCAAAAAGTATTAAAGGAATTCAACCAATCGACATTGAAACGGATCGATTTACTGTTAAAGTGTTTAATACGTAAGTATTGAAAAGTAGTTTTTGGCTAATTAATTATATTTACGATGAAAGATGCTTCCAATTATCTCCGAGAAAAAGAAATACGCACAGTGTTTGCGTTGCGCTGACACAACGCTCGGAGATAATGAGTTAAACTTCAAGTATAAAATTGCACAATAATTATAGGTCGTCGCAATGGTCACAAGCTGCTCTAGTACTGCCCGGTAATCACATTGACTTTTCATTGGAAACCGCTTCACATTATGCTTGCGATCAACAAATTAACAAATATGGATTTCGATGCCTTATTGTTGGTTACGAAAATCCATCAATGGTTTTTATAGATTTAAATTAAATTAAATTTAAATTATTATTAATTTTAAATTTTAGATTAAAGTGCCAAATGCCTGTTTGAATCGTTTAGAATGTGAACTAGCATATTTGGGCGGAATGTGCAGTGCACATTTAATGAAAAAAGATTTATGTTTGCCAGGTTTTTAATTTGACAATTTTACGCAAAATTGTTAGATTAAAATAAAAATAATTTTTTTAGGTGATAATCTATCAGAGGATTATGTTAATATGGAAGAAACTATAGCAACGCATGCGACATTGCTTTCAAAGGGACTTGCCATATCCGATTCGATTCTTACAATTAATCAAGCATTGGAATCATATTTACCAATCGGGTGAGTACACTAAGTTTTAAGTCGCACTATACGAACAGAAGAGTGAAGAAGTTTTTACAAAAATATCCATAATTCGTTTATATGACCTTTATAGATCTTCCCGCACTGCTAATATAGTTTGTGATGGGGGTTTTTCCTTCTCCGATTTCGTGAAACGAAATGTACCCAGTTGCTGGTCTAGTTCAGGGTTCTTAAATTTAGGATAAATAAAAGATGTAATTAAAGTATAATCTGATAATCAGTGTTATCATAAATTTCGATGGTTTTAGGTCACTTATGTACCGGGTGCGAACGGAAATTGTGATAGAATACCGTGACTTGTATTTCATTATTAATATGATTAATAGAGAATATAAAAATAACGATTTCATTCATAGACAAAAAAAGTTCCACATTCTACCGCTATGGCGCTGTAATTAACTTTATGTCATCTTATTTAATTTACTAAATATTATTTGTTGTACAGACAAAATAGACACGGACAAACTCATAGACAATAAACAAGTACTCATACGGGTATATTATAATCGGCGTAGCCAATTATTCTTTCTTTACTGGTTGTTATTTCAACTGTAAATAATAAACTGTAGAACAATTCTGTAGAAACTTAATGAAATATAATATGGAACTTCATTTTTTTTTACATAATACAAACTAATACGTAACTTCCTCTGAGGAATGAATCACAACACGGTTTTTGCCTTAAATTTAAAAAAAAAAAACTAAATACTATTTATTTACATATTATTTACAAATCAGTCTTAAGTAATCCTGCATTTTCAATTTGCATTACTATTTGTGTTTCTCTGTATGTTTTTCCTTCCGGTTGAATAATATTCAATTGTTGTGCTCTTCGTTTACGTAAATACATTACTATAACAATAATTACAACAGCAATAAATATAATAATTAATATAACAATTCCTATAATAATATACAATAAATATGATTCTGTAACACATTTGCTATTTATAAAATAGGAATATGTCAAATATTTATCGTCGGTATTATTTGTCCGTTCATAGGTTTTAAAATACACCGTATCGGCATTATCGATTAAAAATCGATTATTACTTTCGTGCGATATATTCGAACAAGTTAAATATTGATCAAAATATAATTTCGATATTTTTACTTTGAATCGTGGTGCAAAATTAATGATTATTGGCCGATCAATTAGTTTTACTGTATTCGATAGAAATTCCAATTCCAGTGGTTCACTGTGACGAGAGAAATAGGTCGGATTTAATTCAATAGCTGAAAATGAAATTGATTTTAATTATAAAATAGTTTCGGTTTCGATTATTTGATGTTTGATATTTACATTGAAAAGCGGAACTGCTTAGTTGATTTATTTTGTTTCCTTCTATCGTTAAACCTTCATTGACGCGCATTTGAAAACTGGAACCGCTCAATTCTTCGATTTGGTTATTTTGTAGCCGAAATGATTCTACATCTATAAATACAAATTATTATGTCATAATTTGAGCCCGAACTATAAAATTGTATGGGTAACATTTATAAGGTTTTGTTTATTTTCAAATAGATTTTTTAAGTTATATGTATTTCTATAGAATTTATTCTAATCAAAATGGTCGTCAGTAAGTGTTACAAGTTTTCATTATATTAAACACTGTTTAATGTGGCATCTAAAATTGAAACCTTAAGTAGAAATCCTGGGCGCCCAAAACGTAAATACTTTTTTAGTTATTTTTGTATTGGACTGTCATTAATGAATCTGGCTTAACAGACATAACCAGTTCTTCTTTAAGCTAAATTTACTTCAAGTGGCCTCACTTAAATTTGTAATTTGAAGTACAAATTTAAGTGAGGCCACTTGAAGAAGCAAAAAAAACCTTATTTTAAATAATAAAAGGTAATGATGGAAATGTCATCTAAAAAAAATCCTCGTACCCACTGACCCGGAATCAAATCGAAAACATTTCGACATAATCCAAATCGTGTGTACCTACCAGAGTAGCTTAGTATTATTTACCTTGTAACATAAATCCTCCAGAAAATATTCCTGTAAAATTCGAAGCCGAAATCGAAAACACATCACTCACTTCGACATCATATATAGCTTTGGATGGTATTGGCGATTCAAATGTTGAACGATGAATTAATAGTTGATCGACAGCAAATTTTTTGAAAGCCTTAAAAAAATGGAAAATCACAAAATTTTTATTGAATAGTTTTATCGATGATGAAAATTACCTGTGGTTGCATTTGATTAATAACGGTGTCAGTTATAGACATTTTAAATGCCTTTTCAACTAGTCCTGTTATTGAAAATGCACTCACAACGCCAATGCGGCATTTTTGAAAATTTATTACATCCACATTTCCACTGATTGCATGTGACGGTATTTCTTCAATAATTGTCTGAAAATTTTTGTTTAATTTATTTTAGCAAATTTGACATAGAGAGTCCAAATATTATTTATAGATAGATACGAAAATCGACAATTCGACCTTTATTTTATCTACAATATTTTAAACAATATCTTGAAAGTTATTGATCACAAAGAGTATTTGTTAACAATTGTCATATTTAACTAGTGTACGTTAGACCGAAGCAAATTATTCTTTATTTATGCCTAAAAAAACAAGAAATATATATCGTTGATCGTATATTTAAAAAATTCCGAAATTATTTTTTTAGTTCAGTTGTTAAAAATACTAGTTTCGAGCCATTGATGAAAATAAATTATAATAGTCAATTGGATTACATACAAATTGTCGATAATTTTATTAAAACAAAGGAATAACTTACATTAATAAATTCCAATTGAACTCGATTCGATGGTAATCTTACAGGAAATCTCAAAGAATTCGATTCCAAAATAAGATTCTCAATATTTGTTATTGTAACTTTAGATATCGACGATAAATCGGCAAATGTTTCACTTCGTATTCGTAGAACTTTACAATTAAATATTCTCACGTGAAATATGTTTCCACCCATTTTTGGCAGTGTCATTTCCTACAATCAAAATTCGGTCTTTAATGAGAGAAATATTTTATTTTTTTCCCCCCCGGCTGTAAATTACCTTATTATTATAGCCACAATTACAAGTTCTTCCACCATCTAACAGATCAAAACTGCAAAACGCTTCGTCGGCAGCAACATCACCACTTTGAAACGATGAATACTCTTTGAATTCGAGATTTTCGTAATTTTTTTTTTGCCCAACATACGAATTACACAATTTTACGGAACAAATTACAAATATAATTAGTAAAGTACTATTTGTTAAACAATAATTCATGTTCTCATTTTATATTTGCTAAGATATTTTTAAAAATTATTATATTTTGGCTTCACTTCGCAATATATTTTGAAAAAATGTTTATTTATTCACTTAAAAATTGTATTGATGAACTATTTATTGATGAAGTGATCGTGTGTCTCCACCATCTAGCCGTTGACGTTGAAATATTTTTATTTAGTATGAGTAACTCACAGTTGCGCGACTTTATCGGTTTTATTAATGGCAAAGATAAGATATGAACGTGTGATTATAATAATGTGTCATGTTTATGTTTATAAATTCTTTTTCTTTTTCTTTTTTGCTTATTATTTACTTTATATGAAAATATTCTTTACATTGTACAATGTACAATATACACTGTAAATATATGAATTTTTTAGTAGTAGTAGTCAAATTCGGTAATAATTTTTATAACAAACTGGCATTATTTCCCTACCCAATAGATAGATTTTGGAAAATTATTCTAAGCATAGTTTTAGATGCAGAACTCAAATTACAAAGATCCACAAAATTGTTTCCCCCAGACTAAATTTTGAACCAAATTTACAGTTTTTTTTTTAACTTATTTATGGAAAATTTTAATCAAGCAAAATTTTAATCAAAATTCTCTTTATTCAAGAGAAAACTATAAAAAATTTAATTAGTGTGACTAGAAATTAGAGAACGATAATCTTTTTTGCATTACTAAGGAACCGAGAGCCCACCGCTACCATTCCTCTACCATTTCTCACAGTTATACAGAGCAAATAATTTATCATCGAAAAAAGTTCTATCGACTAATCATAGCGTATATCGTGGAAGAATAGGGTATTTTTGAGTTTACGTATTTATGGGAGGTACCGTCTAAGTAAATAATGCTTACACAGAAGAAATGTATACATTATGAAGTCACGTTAAGTTGACCAGTGGCGAAACTTTTATAGGTTACACATTAAATAGTGTATAATATTACTTGGGAACACTTTTAACAACGATTTCCATTAGACAAATGATATGAAAAATTTATTTGATTTAAAAAAAAACAAAACCTTATAAATGTTAATCTTCCAATTTTATATATAGTATGAGGAGTTGACACTATATTATTTATTAAAGGAATTTTGTATTTGTTTATTATAAACATTACCAGATGTGTTAACTAAGCAATTATACAATTTTTCTTTGTACGCTGACGTTAAACTTCTAAATAAAATAACGTAAGACGTTTAGAATAGATTTTATTTTGATCCATTGGCTCATTACTGTTTTTATAAACCACCTAACTATACAATGGTTTTTTTTTTGTTAAATACAATCATCACAGAAACATAACAGCACCATTTTTTAACACCGCAAACTAAAACATTTAATTAATAATATTTTTTTATTTTGAACTACATTATTAACCTTATTAGTTTTATTGCGCATATTTTCAAAAATATTTAGAATAACTTCATCAATTTAATAATTTAATTAAACACTTAGGTATTTAGACGCGACATGAATGAAAAATGATCATACAATAATTACATTTATAATTCCTCTCTTTTCGATTCGAGTTAAATTCACAACACATCCGAACAAAATATATTGCTGATCTCTGTGTTGATCGCATATCGAACTACTGATGAAAAATAATGGAAAAGAAAATCTTTAACAAATACGTATAGTTGTATATTAATATATCAACCATACATAATATTACCTCTTGACTCGTCATCGTTTATTCAAATATTAAAAAAAAAAAAAAAACACCAAGAATATTTGTTTTCCGTTAAAATGTAAACATAAATTACATATATGTAAGTATTGTACGTAATGGCATTCATTTGTGAACATATTTATGTTTGGTTTTAGTTATAATATACGTACAGGAGGGGAAGTCGAAAAGTTTACGTACTAATTATGATTAAGCCTAACAAATATTTTAAGTAATGAATTGAGCGTGTCGAACCGCCAAAAGATTAAAAATTAAAACTTTAAAATCCTCGACTACAAAAATTTTAAGCGCCAAAATGCCTAAATATATCAACATCAAAGATCTAGGTGCGGCTTTATATTAGGTGTATGTTGACTGTCACTTGTCACTTTATTAAAAATCATTTCATGTAAGATGATTGATTATAAGTGTCACTTTCGTAATTTTGTGTAGTTAAATTTTGTTTTAAAAATATTTTAACAAATATGTGGTAGGGATATGAGTCATACTCACATACAATAATAACCATTAAATAATTCTGCACACTTACAAATACCCGCGACAGAAAAAAGGAAGCACGATATTTCACAAAGCTACAAAGCTTCTATTATCTTAGTTCCCTCACTGGATTTGCATCAATTTCTTTTTCAACATGGAATTTTATATTCAACTTTGAAATGAATTTTTTTGACACTATAGAAATTCTATTGGTGTTAAACACCAAATACGGAAAATGTTGACAATTTTATTTGGGTTCTAGGACAAAATCCTCCTTGATATTTTTTTTAAAAGCTGAGAAAATCTCACCTGATTGTATTAGTTAAAGAGGACAAAATTCCCCCAGAAGGATAATTCTGTCAGCGGAGATTTTGTACAGGGGGGGATTTTTCCGCGGTAATTTTTTCCGTCTTATAAAATATTGTCAGGGGGTGACTTTGTCCGTTAACCTTTTATTTGATAGAGATTGAATGCACCCTATTCTTTGACAAAGTGTGAAATAAAAGTTTGTCAGATTATTGTCAAAGTTTCGGTCAAATATATTTGACCATTAGATTCTTTGTCATGTTTAACAGTCTAATTCTAATGCTAATGGTTAAGCCTCATAAAAACGTTATAGCTCCAATTCTTCCTTAACATTTAGGCCGGCAACTTATTGGTTTTACCTTTATATTATTTGTTCGATATACATAAAGTGTGAATAGAAATGTGTTGCGTTCACATTTTTTTTTCGAATAATTTTTTTAAGCATTTTTTTGTGTGTGGCAAAAGTATGTAATGTTATATATATATAATAGTACATACACCAACACCACACTAATCAATTTAATTGTTCAAATGAAATTTATACATTTACTTTTCTTATTAAAATATCAAATTAATCTAATGGTATTTTAATCGATTATAAGTATGCTCACAATAACGCTCATTAATTGTTTGTTGGGTGAGGTCAAAAATAAGAGCCGTACTATTAGTCCAACAACAGACGTAATGAGTAGGGGTTATCTTTGTAAAACCCCACGTGAGATGATTTATATTTTGATTAATATTCTCCAGTTGTTCAATGCTGTTATTAAAAACGGTTCATGAAATATTATCATCAGACTTCTGAACCAAAAAAAAAGTGTTGAGTTTCCCAACTCAGAGCAAATTACATTTTTTTTACTGTCTCAGGGGGCTTGCTCTTGAAAATAATAGTCGTATTGTTTCTTTAGCCATTTCCACTATGTACAATAATTCACCAAATGTCAAAGCCGCCATTGTTTTAAGTTTAGTGGCGTATTCGGCCGCAGTTTAGCGGGCGTATTCACGTCGTCGACGATTCTAGAGTAGAAAAAAAAGAACAATAATTTGTATCATTAACAACATCCGTATCGTTTTCAAGAGTAAGCCCTCAAAATGCAATTAACTTTCGGCACTAAAGTTTAGGTTTCAAGATGTTCATATGAGGATTTGATATTTTCTGTAATAGTCTAGTTTTCTAACACGTGAATCATGATATTCCTTTTCTGCATGAAATATTTTTCTACCATACCAGCAACCAACCAACAGTTGAAAGGAATTCGAACCAAACGGCCTCAGTTTAATCAGATACACACTTACTAATCTTGCTCGGGGTGAAATTGAATCACGAATCTCCTTCTCCAATATTAGGACATAATTTATATAGTTATATCACTAATTATGTAATAGGAGGTAATATAAAAGTTGTAATTTTAATAAGACAATCAATTTCTGGATTAAATTAATCCATAATTATTACAAAAGCTATTTGACTTTGAAAAAAAATTTATATTAATAAAAAACTACTTACATTTACAGTCTTTTTAAATTAATTTAACAAGCTTTGTATTTATATACATATAATATTTTCATCATTTTTATCGGCAAATTTCGTGCAGCATCGGATTCTACATTCATATATATTTTCTAAGCATCTGCATAATCAATGACATCATCGATTTTGCATGTAATATCACTTCCACCCGAATGATTCGAGTTGGAATCTTGCGATGACATACTGTCTGGTGACGTGCTAGTTTTGGGATTTTTGAATTTTGTATTCGGAATTGTATACTTTGGTATTTTTCTATTCGTATTTGGTGATCTTGTTATATGATATTTGGGATTATTTGAAAATATTGCTGATGGTCCCGGTTGCTGATGATAAGATTGCGTTAGAACGTCCGGTAAATTTCTTGATGTGGACGGTTCATTGTGTAGTTCTACATGATTAATGGCTAAATTATCTAAATGGCTGCCTATTGCATAGGGACTTATAATATGGCGTACTTTATCTGAAAAAAACAAAAACAATTCTTCACTAATTTGATTTCGATCGTTTATTGTTAAATCTCACCTGTAGAATTAAGAATTGGCTCCGTATATAAATTGGTTTGGTCGCTTAGATCAACCGGTGCCGAATATTCGTTTGTTAGCAATGGTTGTTGAACACTATGTGGTTCAGCATAAATATGATCAATATTTGTTTGACCGTCTTCTCCATTATAAACTGGATCATTATCATTTGGCAGTATTGGCTCTGCATAAACTGGATCATTTTGATTAGTATCTTTTGGCGCCAAATGTTTATACAAAATATCCGTAAATGCAACGAAGTCTTCACCAGAAGCTTCGCATTCACCTAAATTTCGTACAATTTCACCGATCGTTAAAACCTTTTCCGTTTCGGTAAGATTTCCCTCCAGCAACTTCTTTGTGTTATTAAATACCTGATCATACTTTTCTGGCGGATATTTGGCTTTCATATTTTCTAATGTTTGATTAATGATAACACGATCATCATTTGAAAATGATTTTGAATGTTTTAGCGATCCATTGAAATTGACTGAATTCATCTCGGATACCGGTATAGTTATCGTTTTTGATTTAAGAATTTTCCGAATGGCTATGGCCAATGCAATAATAATTATTGTTAACAAAACAATTGAACCTATAATTATGTAAATAAATGTTAAATATCCTTTATTGTCCTTAATGTCATTCGGGTCGATAAAATTGTCTTCAATCCGTTTGAGGACTTTATTCTTCATACAGTCCAACTTGGTTTTTGTATAATCACAGATATCATTTTCATATTTTAAAACATTAAAAAGACTCGTATTAAAACATGGTTTTAACAAATTGTCAATTTTACAGTAGCTTTCCATTCGAACATCGGCATTGGTTAATTTCTTAAGCCATTCCAAATTGCAGGTGCATGGTTGTATAAAATATATCTCCCTCACATTGCAATGGGTATTCGTAAAATTTAAACTATTCTCGTAAGCGTTTGTAATGAAATTATTGGTAAAAATGCATTGAACCGGATTTGCCGTTTTATCAACGAAAATTTGACGATAATCTCCAAATTTGTTATTTGAAATTGTAATGTTAGTCCAGTCCTGAACTCTTAACCAATAGCGACCAAGCAATTTGATTGTATTGTTGGATATCAGTACGGATATTGTTGTTAAACGAAGGGCATTCTCTTCGATTGAGTTTATGCTGTGAACAAAAAATTTAATTATTCAAACTATCTGAATACTAATAAATTATTATAAAATCCTTCCTATATAAACTATCCCTACAAAATCCTATCTGAACAGTAGGAGTAGAAAATCCTATACGGAACGAATTCCTAAGTAGAAGAAATGACATTTTCCCAAAAAACCCAAAATAGAAATTGCTTAAAGGATTTTATCCAGGATGCATTTCCTGCTTTGCCAAAATTATTCACGAGGCAATTTTTTTTCTAGAACCAATATAGGGACATGGAAATAAAAAAAATTTCTATTTATTAGTACTCTTTCCCCTCTGGTTTCTTGGAAAAATTGTTAGTGGGGAACTCAATGCAAACTTAATAGAAATACGTAAAGATCCTTTTTGTATTTGAGAAAAATGGCTAGGAATAGTCCCTTTTTCTAAACAAAATACATCATTTAGAGTACTTTAATGGATGATTAATTTAAGTAGTCTTTGGAATTGTTTTGTTTATCATCTTATGTGTCTATATGTAATCAATCTATATTAGGCACGACCTTCAAATATTAAAATTAAATTATACAACATTTAATTACCTATTGTTTTGCATTAAAACTTTGGTAATACCACTTCCGGCAATAGCTTCCTTTTCAATTGTCCCAATTGAACATCCGGTCATTGCCAGATAATCACTGTAAAGCTACAAATCAAATAAGATAAAATGTTTGTTATAAATTCATTTCATAAATCAATTAAAAATAATTTACCCGTACGGTTGTTGCTTTACTTTCAATTACACCAATATTACAGTACTCAAATATAATTGAACTTATCGACAAAACATCGAATGCACCCGATGCAATTTTATTGATTGTTGTATGCGAAAATTTAATTTCTTTCAATGATGTATCCAATCGATGTAATTCATCAATGTAACATTTGTTGATCTCAATTTTTGTTTGATCTCGACTAATAAATGCTTTTTCCAATGGATGAAAATCGGCTATATTTTCAAAGTATCCGTGAAATGTTGTGTTGTAAAATGTTTCCGCAAATATCATCACTTCCACACAATTTGAAATGTTTAATTTAAATTCACCTAAAATGGCCGCTCTTTATTAATTATAAATTTTAATTTAATTAAATGAAAATAATTACCATTAAAAGCATTTGATCTAAGCACAACAGTGTGACAATTGATAATATCAATCTCCGGAAATGGTCCATAATTACCGGAAAATGCATTTGGTCCTAGTTCTATATGAGATTTGCCATGTGATTTGCTTTCAATTAATATTTTATTGATATTATTTTGATAGAATAGAAATTCGTCTATTCTTAGTTGCCCATTTGGAGATAATCTTATAATTAATGAGGTAGCTGAACGTGGGATGTATTTAGTATGTCCAAGAATGTAAAGCTGTAATAATTGAGATTCGATCAGAAATTGTTGACGTTATTGATAGTAATCATTTTGGCATGTTTACTACTTAATGCTATTTGATTACAGGTAGTCCTCGACTTATGACGGTTCGTACTTACGACCTTGTGTTTTCTCTTTCATATATAGGTACGGATTGCGCATATTACATAAATGAAACAAACAATTGTCGGAACTTTTCTTAACCTTTGTGTCAACAGCGACATCACCGGTGATGTTTTGCTATTATAGGCTGCTCACCTGCCATTTTTGAAAAAAATAGTTAATCCTTCCGTTAATTTTCCTAAATATGTCTGCAGAGTATTTATACCAAAAATCAAGTTTTTAGAAAATTTTGACATTTAAGTTTTTGACCAATATATTTTTTTATCCCTCGAATTTTACAGTAGTTAGAATGGGAAACCCCAACATAGCTTCAATGCCGCTTCTCACAGAAAAATTCGGTGCAAAAATGTGGGTATTTCGAGCTCGTTCTAATATTTCGGGCATAGCTAAAGCTTCCACAAGATCTTGGAGAAACTGTGGAGTTTTCAGAATAAATAACGTAGTGATTACAACAAAAAAATGCATTTTCTTCATATGCTCGTATATTTTGTATGAGGATTCGTAAAAAAAGCATTTACATGGGGAAATATATATTGTACTTCTTGGTGTAATCAAATTTGGTGCATGCTATCAAAATTTTTATTTACAGGAATAATATGGTATATGCTGCTTATAAAATATTAGGTAGAATCCAAAGTTTCTTCTGGAATTTTTTTTAAATATAGGTCCCCTTGGAAAAAAAATTAGGACGGTGTGAAGTGAAAAAAGTACCAAAAACACGTCACACTTCATACAAAATACATACACAATGTACTGCATCAACGAAGATGTTCGCTGTTGATCAAAAGGGGTAATTAAATCGCTGTTGACACAAGGGTTAAAATGAATATGAGTATGCATATAATGTACGCGTTTGTATGTGGTTTACACTTCTGATTTTGTTATTCTTTGGTTTTTTTTAATATGAAGATAGGAATGATTAGAGTTAATAAAAGAGTGCTGTTGTGATCAACGCCAACCAACCAACCGATTTTCTTTTAATTTTTAACTTTTTAATTTTAATTTTTACTTTTAATTTTCCATTTACTTTAGTTTTTAGCTTATTTTAACTTTTCTGTATGTAATCAATTTGGGGGGTATTTATTTCGTTCATGTTGTTCACGAAATCATACCAATCTGATAAATAAAAATTCGCCATACAAAAATACTGCTACTAGTACCTACGTCACTGTATATTTATATAAAAAATACTATAAAATCTTGTATTACTTAAATTATAGAAGTTAATTATTATGTATCGTTTCATTTTATGTGTACGATTTTATCGTGTAAACATAAAAATGCTGAGATTATTTCATTTTTGAGATTAACTAATTCCGTTATTGACGAGGCTTATCTTTGAACCATTTATTTTAAAATTAGTAATTGCCCACTAACGTACTGTTACTAATGAGTCATTATAATTTCGATGTAATGAAAAAAAAATACACATAAAATTAGATATTAAGACTGTTAAAAGAATTAGTACATATTTAGAGAGAAATTCTATTATTTTTTGGTGGAATATTATAAATTCAATAGAGAGGAATTCTTTTTTCCGTTTAAAACGGATTTTCTAAAAACAAAAATCTAAATTACTTTTTTTTTTTTTTCTTCATCTAAAAACAACAAATATTTTCTATAAATGATTTTGTATGTTAGACATGCTGTTTTATTTGAATATTTTTGTAATATCAAATTTCGTTTAGTTTATTTTATAAATATACAGATACACTGCGAGTTGTAAATACTAGGAAGTTAAGATAATTTTAAATTTTAACATGTTATGTTATGTACACTCAGCGCTATTAAAATTTTGCAATTTTTTTATTTTCTTACTGTCAGTTTAGTTAAGATGCTGAAAATTAATTTGACATAACTGAGTAACTATTCTCTATTGCCCCAATCTATTACTAATTGCATTAAAAAAAAACTGTTAGAGATATGCGAATAGAAAAAATCGTTCTTTTAATGTTGTTTCGAACAGATTTTTAATAAATGTTAGCATGATGTTGCAATGCAACTGCTTAAAATAGTTAAATTTTTGCTTCCACGCACTAAAAAAAAGTAGAAGCATTGATTTTTTTTACATCTAATAGATTACAAGTTCCATATATAAGAACTTAACACGTTCGGTACTAGGTGCTTTGGGGGAAAAACGTCCACCACACCCACAGGATTTTTTTGAAGAGAAATGTCTTTTCAACTTTCTTACAAATCTGTGATCATTTGCCAGAACCATTTAAGTAGACTCTAGTTTACAAGGAAAAATGGATAAACGGGCAAAATCCCACCTGACAATTTTTTATAAAACGAACAAAATCTCCGCTGACAGAATTTTCCAGGAAGGATTTTGTCCTCTATAAAGAAAATTATTAGGAAAGATTTTGACCGCTTTAAAAAAAAATTATCAGGAGAGATTTTGTCCTAGAACCGGAAAAATGACCATAATTGTGCACAAAACTTAATTTGTTTTTTTCCTTATGAACTGAAATCGACTTAACTGTTTTGGCAAATGACGATGTTGCTTCGGGACTCAATCTGACGATTTTTAACTCTAATCTTATCAAGATATTTCATTGCCTTAGACGGATTTATGAGAAATACCTAAATTTTTACAATTATTTAAGGTTTTCTAGTTTCTAGTTGAAAAATCAAATATGCTCCAAAGGCACATGTTGGTAGGATTAGGGTTAAATCGAATCGACATTCTTTAATGCAATAATGTTTGGAAAGCTCAATTTAGTTTTAAATATTGTGTATGTATATAAAATATTAAATATTTTAATAATTTTTCTTGATACTCACCCTGTTTTGCGAAAAATCACATTCTACGGTTAAGAAATTATTTTCCTGCTTGCAAATACAATCGTTTTCGCATAAATTCTGTCTGTGCAAGTCACGCCTTTTTCTACTTTTGTATTTATGAAACAATTCGAACGACGACACTGTATTATTGGCTACTGTCACTTGAGCTACTGTTGTCGGTGCCGATGCTGGTGCTGGTGCTGATGCCGATCCTAATGTTACTGCATTCCTATTTGATTCATTTAATAAAAATAAAGGCACTTCAAAAGCACTTCTATTACTGGTACTTCCGTTGTCTGATGATGATGATGATGATGGCAATAATAATACGGGTGGCAACATTTTTTTACCATTTCGTTGTGTTTTGTTCATCAAATATTTTTGTCGAATATCGTAAACATCATCTTGATGATGATCATCATCATCAAATAATGAATCACTTTTCTCAGCATGTCTTCTTAAACTATATTTTATACTGAAGTTTGTTGAATACAATTTTCCTATGACTGCATGTTTATTTATATCAGGTATTGTAGTCATAATAGCTGTTACATATACACAAAATAAACAATTCCACTTTGATATAATTATTACAGACAAAAATAATATTTTCAAAATTAACTGAATCATTTTTAGATTTAAAAACGAAACTATTTCGGTATCACATTTTTTTCCTTCTCCTCTTCTCCTCCTCCTCCTTCTCCTCCTCTCTTCTATTGCGTACTTAAACAAAAACTTTTTTAGTATTATGCCTACTTAGCGAATATTAAATTTTTCCCTGAATTTTTTCGATTTCACTTTTGATGAAAAACATGTTTTGTATCCTGTTTGTTTGTGAGACGAGAGACGACCATTTGCTAATTTTAAATCGTTAAAAAAAATAAAATTTAATATTTTAAAAGATTTATAGTTTTTTGTATATTTATATGTACATATATATATATATATACTATATATATCTATATATTTTGGTAAAACGACTTTTTCTTCGTGGATTCAAGTTTCTTCGAGTTTAATCAACTCCAACAATAACGTAATTGATCTTATTATTGTTATTTAACGTAATACTATATATGTATAAGAGAGTGCATTTTACTCTGGTACAATAATAAAAAAACTACACTGACAACATATTTAATACTCGTTATAAAAAAGTATTACAACATGTATAGGCCTGCACATATGAAATACCATACTTCCTTTGTCAATTTCAATTTTTTCTCTCGCGTCTCAAGATACGAATTTTTTTTTGTATTTTTTTTTTGTTAAATGATTCACCGACTTTTCATGGAGGTGCTGCTGATTTGCAATTTTTTTTCCTCTTTTTCATGATTGTGCATTATCAATTAATTATAATTTTGTTGATTTTCTTCATAATTTACATAACATTATTTCGTTATCTCGATTTACAATACATAGAAAACACCACATTTAATATCAATAATAAAAAATGTATAGGAAGAGTTATATTACTAATTTCACAATTCACTTAATTATTCACTTGAGTTGAGTTTTTGTTTTTTTTTTCGCACACAACACAAATATTTTATCTTAAGAAGAGCCTCTTCACAACACACAATACGATACATTAGCAAAATGTATGAATATGATGAACAAAGAACTGCTTGATTAGTAATCCTCGCATCTTCTACCAGCTGATGATTTCGCTCATTTTATTTAACTTACTTAAACGAAAAACAAAAATTGTATAAAGAACTTAAGTGTCAGTATAGTTTTTCGTTGTCGTTGTATATTCATCGTACACTGTAAAAGAAAAAAAAAATTAATATAATTAATAACTTAAATTTGTTTAGTAGTAGGTAACATGTATTTGTAGGTAATTATGGGGAATATATTTTAAGAGACTATATACAGGTACTTAGCTAAATCATTCAAGCAAAGACAAATTTAAAAAAAAAATTTAAAATATCTCAATTTTTTCATATATGTATGTAGTTTAAATTAAAAATCTATAGAAACAGGATGATTTAGGTCAAAAATTCGATTATATACCACGTTTACATATATGTAGAGTTGAACCCTGGTTGAATTATCATATAAACACGAGTCGAGTCAAAACTGGCTTGACTCGACTCCTCGACTCGACTCTACTTTTCTTACTGGGTTGAGTTGAAATGGTGTCATATAAACGCGAGTTGAATTTTAACCTTGTTTCAACTCGATCCTAACTCGATCTTTCAACTCTGCATGTAAACGTGGTAATAGACTAATGTTCTTCACATTTAAGAACGAATTACATAGCAAAGCTATGGTAGTGTAGTAATCTCTTTTACTTTTTACTGATTCGGGCATTTGATTTGATAAAAATGATTCGGTCATTTCGTTCATTTGACTCGATTGAATCTATTTAGCAACAGGGACAATTTGAACGAACCGAATCATTTTAAAATGAAATTCCAACAAATAATGAGTTTTTTTTTTAAATTAATTGGAATTGCCAGTTTAGACTTAACTAAGTTTAAGTGCATTCTATTCATGTCACTCCTCCAAATAAATAATAGAGATTTGTCCATTATGATTGAAAGAATCTGCAATATTAAACTCTCGTTCATTTCGTTCTTTTCATAAAATCACTCATTTAGTGACTTAGTGTACGATAGAACGAAATCTGAACTGAACGATAAGAGCATGATTCAATTAAGTCAGATATTTACAATTGAATATTCTACGAAAAATGTTTGTCATGAAAATGTTTTATTTATAAAAATCTATGTATACATAATTGCATATGCATATGTAGGTATTTTAACTGCACTTTATCTCAAAATTCATAAAAAGTCCATTCAGCAAAAAAGCAGCGATTTGAATGAAAACAAATTTTACATAATAAACATAATTTTTAATAAAAAGTGCACATAAAAATATGTACATCAGAAAACAATTTTTAATTACAAAAAAAATCATTTTATTATATAATATCGTCTGTCTAGAAAGCAAACCGCGTATCAACACTTTTTTGAAAATCTACCTTATAATCGATATCGATGTATTCACCCGTTTTCACATCGATATCGATTAAAAAATAGATTCTGGAAAAAGTGGTTTTTCTTTCTACGCCGAAAATATAGTAAATTAAAGAAAATGTCACTATTTAGTTATCTTTCAAACATCAGTGAAATCATTTTGAGTTTTATTTCATCCTATGGAAACAAAACATCAATTCTGTCAAATTAATAATAATACACAAATGTTAAATCAACAAGAAAAAAAACACACTCCAAAATCTCAAAATAGATACAAAATTCGATCATTTTTAAATATTTTGAATAGGCAAACTTGAAATCGAAATTCAGTGTCCTCTTAGTTATTATTATTAAGTATACTATATGGCATGTCTAATGGGTCCAATTAAAAATTCGTAATTCGGTAACGTTAGAAAAAATCGCCCTCCATAAACGAACTACTTACTTATTCGTGAGCATGCGCATACATACTAGCGCACATATTTTACAAATGTTTTTTTAAAATTCACTATTACACCGTAATTGTTACGTAATTATGTTTTTAATCTAGAATTCGAATCTAATCTGGTTCACTTATTTCCATCCAGGTGAATTGAATAAATATATTACCAAATTTCATTAAATTCTAACTATGAAAATTGAACTCTAAGATTCTCGACTTTTTTAAAATTTCTCGTCGTTGGTTTCTTTCTATTCTGTTGAACATCAGACCTTACCTTACATTGTCAATATAATTCTAAACAGGCACTTTTGGGACTCTTTTCGACACTTTAGAAACGTGTTTTGACTTTCGGATGCAGTGACCATTGGCCCTCCCCATTCCCTAGTTCAGCAATCCATATTTATAAAATAGCTAGCGATTTAAATTGTTGGCAGTGGCATTGTTTTGTAAACAAGACACTTGGTATTGAAAAGTGGCAAAATCGCCCATTGAAAAACACGTGTTTTTTGTTGTTCAGTTTTTTTAAGGGTGGTGAAAGGTTGGTATTTTAGGATATCACGAAATGTTAAATAAAAGTCGAAATCATCTTTTGAATTTGGTTCAGATATTTTTTTTATCAATAATTAGACATTACACATCTCTCGCGTTCTGATATACCTTCGGTCATCCATAAGTTCAATGAACCTTAGGATGGTTGACCAAGGTGCATCATGGATTTCCGACAAGTTTGCCAAATGGTTTCCAAGCGTCTTTTGTCTCTTTCCTATTACCACTGGACAGTCACATAGTAAATTCTCAGCCGTTTCAGGCAGTTCCTCGCAGAATCTGCAGGTTGGTTCCTCTACCACGCACCCAAGCTTTGAAGTGACCGTGCCCGGTAAGAAACGCTGGTAGTCTTTTAACTTTAGCTCTGGGTAGGGAAAGTAAATATTTCGATGCAGATTGATCGGGTCCTCTGATGAGTTCCTTATCTTGTCTGCATCCTGATAGTGCCCTCCATTTTGCCAAGTGACTCTGCCTGGAGTTTTGTTTTTGCAAAGATATGCAAGTTCTAACCGATAAGCCCAAAAAAATGTTCAGGTGACTGTGATGGCAGGCTAGTGCCAGCTTTCGCTTTATATCTCACACAAAACAAGTACTTAAAGCTCTATTTCATGATCATAATTTTGGCTCTTTTATTTGGTATTGGAATGAAATTTGAGATCACTTTTAATCAAACATTATAGATTAATAGAAACGATATTAAATTGTTGGCAATCTCAATATTCGAAGGTTGTTTAATGAATTTCTAAAGAATTACCATAAATATAGCTATAGAATTACGGTTACAAAACGGGGTCCAGCAAATATACATTGAGTTAGGTGTATTATGGACCTACATTTAATATTGATCGATTGATAAGGCCCAGTATAATATAGTAAATTATGGCAACATAAATATATTGTATTACTTACATTCAAATAGTTAATTATTATCCAGAAATTAGTCTCTTTTTTTGTGTAGCCACTTATTGTTTTTATTCTATTACTCCATGTAATTCTATCGAAACAAAGAATAATTACAATAATCACATTTTCATTGAGTAAATTTATAATTTCAACGGCACAATAATGAATGAACGAGCAACATAAAATCTTTTTTTATACGCATAACACAAAACCAATACGCACCCGGAACACACGATACTGAAATGGGTTCTTATATAGAACTTTATAGGTATTGTCACAGTTAAACAAAAAAAAAACAAAAAACTCCACACACAAAAATTTCAACTAAGTAAACAGCTTAGAAAACATTTTGTGACTAACAAAATTGTTAACATGTTGAATGTTCCCACTGCATATGCATTGTCTGGCGAGGCCACGGTCAAATCTCGATCCCAAATGATAAAAAAAAGTCATGTCCCTTTTACTCTTCATCTTCAATCGTATTGCATTTGGTATCTCTTTTATATACTGTTGGATCACTACCTCTATTAGTACTTGGTGTACTACACATTTTTACTTACTAGACAAGTCAATACACCACGCACACATTCATATCGTCATAGTCATACTAATGCATATATATATGGATACACTTCTAAATCATAGATTTGTTTGGATGTACATATTTACATTTATTACCCACTTTTGTTTATTTTTAGTTGCAAGAATAAGATAAAGTGCTACCCGAAGTTTAGACGAATTATTCCGACATTGATTTTTTTTTTAATTTGCTTGCTCATGATACAATAAATTGTTTTGAATATTAATTGTTATTAATTAAAAACAAACAAAAAATGTATTATCGAATTTATAATGAGTCGTTAGCCTTTTTTTTTAATTCCTATTGTTATTTGTAGAGAACTAAACATTATTGATAATGATATGGTTGTGTAGGTACAATCGGAACAAATATTAAATCGCTACTGAATAAATTATGTATGTCATAAAATAACTAGTTAGTTAGTATTTAAAATTAATTGAAAATGTAAGCACAATTACAAAAAGTATTACATGCAGGCAGGGTCGGCTCAATCTTATTTTGAGTTAAGTGCACTGTTATTGTGTGTAATGCGCATGTTTTAAGACTAATAATGTTTATACTTGTATGATGTTAATCAAAGGGTATTATAACTTTGGTACGGAGTTTGTAACGTCTTTTAATACTCATCGAAGACATTTATTTTTAAAACCATTGTCTTTCTCGTGAAATTCTAAATCGAAATATGAATGTTCGTCCATCCGTTTGCCGGAGTGATCAAGATTCCGGCTAGATGGCTGAAGTTAGAAAGCTCAAATTTTGACAGATCTCAATTTTTTTTGGAGCAAATCGGACAAAATATACGGGAGGCTGTGGTTTAGTGTGAATCTCATTTTTATCATTTTCATAAAAGATAGTCGGAATGTAGAAAAAAAGAATATGATAACAATTATAGAGAATACACAAATAATCATTTCATTCATAGACCAAAAAGTTCCACGACCTACCGTTATGGCGCTGCAATTAATTTTATGTAATATCTAGGGATTTTAATCATTTACTCGAAAAATATTTGGATTACGGAAAAATTGAATATGACGAAAATGATAAAGAATAAAAAAATAAAAATTTCATTAATAGACCAAAAGGTTGCAGGACCTACAGTTATGGCGCTGCAATCAATTTTATATTATTTCTTCAATTTACTGAATGTATAATGAATGCATGGCTATGCTAGAACCACCCATGTATGCTGGAATCAACTAAGGAATTTGACAGCATGTTTAGGTATTATTTTCTCGCTTCCGGGGGATGTCATTTTATTAAATTTTCAAAGAATAGAGTAAATCGATGAATTTGGGCCAAATGGCTGATGCATCCCTGAATAAAATTTACATACACACCTAATACAGTTGTATATTTTAAAAAATTTAATAATTATTTATTACATACCTTTTTTTTACATCAAATTTATGTATTTGATTGTCTAGACTTCCTGGTTTTCATAATTAGCTTTAATTTATACTCGAAAATGTTATTTAGTTAATTTATGATGAATTGATATTTTAAATGTTATAAAACCAATTGATTATCTGGTACATGGTATTGTAACTGCAGCATGCATTATTGAGTGTATGTACAGTACAGTGAATTCTATATAATATTATGGTAACAGTTGCGTACAAAAATGAGGTCGTACACAGTATATACATGATTTGATTGAGCAACAAAAAAAAGTGCCTCCACAGATTAAGTTTCAAGATATCGTATGAGATAAATCTTGATATGTACTATAGGCTTTCTTCGATAAGTTAGAAAATACTATATACAGTAGAATGACGAAAACTCGAACTTTTCGAGTTTTTAGATTCTACTGTATTCTTCTTTGCTATAATATTCTTCTTATCTACAAATCACTTACTACCATTTTCCTATAATTTTTGAGCTGGACCGTCTTTAAATCCACGTCAACCATGTTTATCTTTCCTCCTCCTTCTCTCCCCTTAAAGACTTGATAACGATCACCTTAGACCCTAATTAGCAATAACTGCTAAATTATCTATTAAACAATTCCAAGGAGGCCAAATTCTTTCTGGGCTTAAATAAGAATTATTCCAGGATAAATTAATTTTAAAGAATTTTTATCCATAATTTGAAGTTTGACTGAATTTACCTGTTACATTGCGAGAGCGGATTAGACGACAGCATACTTTCTAGTGTCGAGCACTCGTCTTTTCATTTATACTATACAATCCTACCCCATCAGCCCCTATGACCATCAGTCAGATTATATTGTGAATGGATATTAAATCGGAATTTTGTCAAACTGTGCAATCTACTTCGACTTTAGTAATTTTTTCTGACAATACTACAACAACTATAATGTAAGTCTTCCTATCTTATCTTAAGTCTTTATCTACATTATATTCTCAGATTTTACATATGTATCTATGCGTTTCTTTTACCATTATTTCTGATTTCTTCTTAAATAGAGAATGTTTTATCTCTTGTTGTTCTTTTTATCTTTTTATTAAAAAAAAAAAAAATAATAATAAAATTCTCGGCATTAACTTTCCTGCACGATTATCTTTGCATGCAACTGCGTGTTACACTGTGTACACTGTGGTACATGATTGTTTATTTATGGTCAATAATTAATCCAAAGCATATCTATTAACTTTCAAAGTGCAAAAACAAAAACTATCTATATCCATGAACTAAAGACCATTAAATGAGATTTTTCTGAGGACACATTTTATATTGTAACTCTAGGTTAAGAAAACTCATTGTACCTGAATCCGCTTAAAAAAATCAATACATTGTACGGCCGGAAGTGACGGAGACTCTCCCCTACCTTTGCAGGTGGTCACCAAACTTCCGTACTGCAGGGAAGGGAAGGTAGGGGGCGATTCAGTCTCGTTTTCTCCTCTATCATATAAAACTACCGGCATGGGGATGGATAGTTCCCACTAGTGGTGAGTGAGTTCTTGAGTTCTATGTATGTTTGTATGTATGTAAGTTTATGTATTTTTATACTATACTTTTACTTTTATACAATACTGAGCCCTGTAGTTAGACGCTGTCTATAGCAGACGTTACCATTTTTGTTGTAGAACGACATTTTTGTGATGCCTCCGCCAAATGCTGAAAGTATATAAGTATATAAAATGATTACTGTTAGCCACGTTAAATAATTGGGGCATTAATGGGTTAACATATATAAAAAAAATAGAATAGTTATTGAACACCACTTAATAACTACTTTTCATATCAGTTTACCAAAAATTCTCATACAATGTCGCTTAGGACATTTCACTAATACAACGTTCACACAATATTTCACTTGTTCTCTCTCCACTACTTGTAGCTTACATATTTTGTATGGTCTCTAAAACTCTTTTAAAACCCATTTATTATTATTATTATTCTATTTGTATACTTATAATTTATACGAACATACCGACAGACCGGATGCTAACAAAAAAAAAGAATATGTTAATTATTTCAAAGTATTGAAACTGAACTTTTGAAAAATGAAATTCTTTTTTTCTTTTTTTTTTATTATTAAAATGCATACGATTTGGTTTGGATGCTTATTTTTGTAGCTTATTTCTTTTATGTAAGTGGAAGGTGAAGAATAATAAGAAGAAGGTTTAGAAGAGCACGTTGATTTATAGAAATATAGCTATTAAAAATAATTAAGCGCTCTACAAGTGGTATGTTCGTGTGTGGATGATTGAGATAGGCGGTATATTTAGGGTTAACTTTAGATTTTACTGTTTTATCTGTTTTGAATATAAATTTATTGATTTAAATTTCAATTTGAACGAAATTTTACATACATTTTTGACAATTGGAATATGCTATTGGTGTTCTCTTAGTTAGAAGTGAGTGGTTCTGGTCTCCTCTAAAATAATTAAGTATCGAAATCACATAAAAATTATTTTTCATTTTTCCAGTGGCCAATCAAACGAAAGACAATTTCTCAAAGATTTCGTAAATGCTGCACCTGGTTCATCTGGAGCACGTCTTGCTGCCTGGCTACAACCAGAGCCAAGACTCGATCCAAATAAATGCGAATTAAAACCAATACAGGAACCAGTTCGATATGGTTGGCCAACCCAATTGACCGTATTGATTAGAGACCAATATGGAGACACCGTTTATATTCCGGATTTAAAGATTGAAATAAAAGCAACACCATCTGGTGGCATTATTGGTGGTGGACGTAAACTCAAACGAACATCACAGTTGGATCATTCATATAAGGGACTGCCGGTACCGCCGAAAATTCCATACGAACCAACTGTTAAAGATAAAATGTGCTTTAAAGCAGTAACCTTTATGAAAGCCTACCAACAGTATTCATTCGAAGAACTTCGTTTATGTAGTCCGACACAGACACGAGTTTCGGAATCATTGCTCGCTCATGATATGGGTGATCTTACATTTGGCACATTGTGGACACCGAATTCGATTGGTAGTTTTTGTTTAACTGTTACTATTGATGGCATTGCATTGGAAGAAGTGTATCGGGTTGAAGTGAAAGAGGCTGGTATGCCGCCACCAACTAATCGACCAACGATAAAGAAAACACAACCACAAAATAAATTACGTAAATTTGTGGCGAAAAATTCGGCTGGTCTTCGAATTCGATCACATCCAACATTACAATCCGAACAGGTTGGGATTGTGAAAATGGACGGAATTATATCATTTATTGACGAAGTGAATAATTCTAAAGTATTTAAGCTAGTTTAGTGAGAATTAAAATATTGAATTTCCAGAATGAAAATGACGATGGAATATGGGTACGACTTTCAACAGAATCGATTAGACAGCATTGTAATTCAGGATGGTATCCGCCGGAAGCATGGTGTCTACAGTACAATCAACATTTAGGAAAGACTCTTTTGTACCCGGTGATTGAGCATCAAGCTTCTAGTGATCGAATTAAGAGTACTACGTAAGTTATGGGCACGTGCACCCAATGATGATAATTAATATCTCCTTTCTTTCCACTTCACTCAGTCAACCGTCAATAGATCCTCATGATCCTTCAACTGATAATTCTGAACAACTATCGGCGACAACAGTTGGATCTCCAAATAAGAAAACATTCGATTTTTCAACACCAAAGGTTTAATTTTGGGCTGACCTAACACGTTACAAATTATATCTAATAGAGAACATTTTTGTTTGTTTAGTTTACTCCTCCTTCAGGCACTATAGCATCCGGGTCTAATCCATTTATGTTTCAATCAACCACTCCACCAACAATGTTTTCCACTGATACGCCCGAAAATGCTGATAGTCAACAATTCGATTCAACCAATCCGTTCGATGTAAGACAGGTGGAAAGAAATGTAAACAATTCCGAAGAAAATGACGATAAATTCGATGATATTTGTGCATCGGAAGAATTTACTCATCCCGCTTCGAATAAAGACGAAGAAGATAAACGATGTCCGATGCAAGCTCAATTTTCTCAATGTCTTAAAAATTCTTCGGGCCATCTGTCACAAAGTCCGACACAATCAAATATTGGTACGACAATAGCGGGTGTTGTTGGTGGCGGTGCCAGTAAATTGCAAGCCCTTCATAAATGGTTTAAGGGTGACAGTTTTGAGGGGAAGGATTTTTCAAAAAAACGTAATGAATTGTCGGAACTTGCGTCCGTTTCGGTTCGTGATTTGGTTAAAGTGATTGGCGGTCAAGATACGAAAAGTAATGGAAATGGTGCGACTCCACCACATCACAGTCGATGTTCCAGTCCTGTTGCTGTACCATTTGGTATAAAAAAACAAACAATTTTCTAATGATTATTATTATAAAATATTTTTTTTAAAGGTCGACATGATCAACAATCAGCTCACAGCAGTTTTTCTAGATCCGTAGAAGTATCTGATTCATCGGTGTTGGTAAGCTCATTAGCTAAAGATCTAAGTCATTCTCAAAGTCAGAGTAGTTTTAAAGAAGTTTGTTGAAACTATAATTATGTTTGAGATGACTAATTTCGGGTAAAAATTATATTTTCTAGGAAACACTAGAATCATCACCGCTACCAGGACTTTTTGAATCACATGCATCTCAAACCGATGAACTACCAGTAGTATCGCGTGTAAGCAATTTTCCGCTAACGCCAAGCTCTCCACGATATAGTCCACGTAAGGCACGTAACAAGCGGACAGCTTCACCTTCTCAAAGTAATATTTTTTTTCTTTTTAAATTTATCTTCATTTTATTAAACAACAATAACAATTTAGATCAATTTTCACATGGCTCGTACTCGTCAATTCCAAAAGATGTAAATGTTGAGCAGAAATTCGATCAAAATCATTCCCATAATTTTAATGTTGATCAAAAAACAAACATGAAAAATCAATCCAATGATCCGAAAAATCCAAAAACTGAGGTAGAAAAACATCCACTGTCAAAACGGGCATTACCCTCATCGATAGCCGAAAGCTTAAGGGCTGTCTTTGCTGCATTCTTATGGCATGAAGGTAATTTGTTATTTTATTCTTTTTATATCCGTATGGTATTATAACTTTGGTGCAGAGTTTTTGAAGCCGAAATATGTATGTCCGTTTGTCCGTCCGTCTGTTCGTCTGTCTGATCAAAATTCCGGCCAAACGGCTGAAGCTATAAAGCTGAAATTTTGACAGTTCATTATGTAGTCCTAAAGTAAGATGTCTATTGTTTTTGGAACAAATCGTATAAGGTATAGGGGATGCTGTGGTACAGTGTGCACCTAATTTTGTCAGAATGTAGAAAAAATTAATATGACAAAAATTATAGAAAATTCAAATATTATGATTTCATTTATAATTCAAAAAGTTCCACGACCTACCGTTATGGCGCTGCAATCAATTTTAAAAATCCCATTCATAATATGTTGCTTGTTCAATTTCAGTTATTAGACAACGGACAAAGAAAACCCCCCACTTTGCCAGTTATTTATTAAATTTTCATATTTAGGAATTGTTCATGATGCAATGGCTTGCTCTTCATTTTTGAAATTCCATCCCTCACTGCCAAAAGAGAGCGCTCTAATTACGAATGAAGACGAAATAGCATCAAACAAAGTTTTACTGTCGAGGTAAAATATGATGAAGGACAAAATTGTTTATTATTGATTGACATTTTGAAACGAACCTATAGAGAACAAAGAGCCCAGCAACGTTATTCTGTGGAAGTTGCCAATGCTGGTAATTATCTTAACATAAGACCATCGACATTGGAAACATTGACTAAGTCTGGAAATTCAAGTGTACACAACAGACGATATCGTAAAAATGGCGGTGGAGATGTAAGTCTCACTAGAAAAGAATAAAATAAGAATTAAAAAAAAAACAACTTTTTTAGTGTGGTAATTGCTTAAAAACCGAACAAATCAAACTACAAGCTTTACCTGAATTGGTCACAGTATGTCCGCCAGCACTTAAATGTCTTGTTTATTTATGGGAACAGCTTTGCAGTAATTGTGTAGAGGTGGTACAAAGTAATACATCGGAATTGTTGAAAGACAGTCCATTTACACAGAAACATTCCAATGATGAAGGTCTTCGTTCAAATCAAGATGCTAAGCGAAGTAAAAAGAAAACGAAAGGTAGCGATTTACAAAACTTGCCGATAATTTAGCCTAAGTCTTAGATTTGTTTTCTTTCTTCTTTTAGATGATGGAACATGGTGTGAATTGTGTGAAATATTTTTACCCATTCCCGTTACGTATCATATGCGAATTGTTCATCCGGGTTGTGGAAAACCCGCCAAAGGTAATTTGTTTTATCGTGTTTTCTCCCACTAAATCAAATTTTCAAATAATTGTGAATACAAAATAGTTTTGTGGGTCACTACTTTTTACATTTTTTTTTCACGAAAAAGTTTTTACTTATTGTAGTGCATATCAATGGCCACTAACTCATTTTTACCGATTTTTTATTACTGCATAAAATTGATGTTTATGCAACCCTGCATCTATGGTAAAATTATCACAAAGTTTGTTTCAAAAATTTCGTTTTTTGCAATGATTTGACCATCCGCTAACTCAATACGCTATACGAAACAACTTTAGTTTTTACTAAAGTTTTTACTTTAAACGTTATTAAACCCCCCCCCCCCCCATACTAAATTACAATAAAATTGCCATTTTCTTACAGTTTTTATATGAAATTGAGAAAAATTGTGTATAGAAAAAAGTTTTTGTTTTTTGTGTTGCATAAGAGCAGGTCACCATTTTTGACCTACCGTTAACCCTTATGAGAACAACCATACTTATTTACAATAAAGTATTTATTTTCTCACAATTCTCACATGAAATTGAAAAAGGGTGAGAGAAAGATGGGGGAATGGTAGAGGGCGAGTAGTATAGTATGGAAGCCGCATAGCTTTTACTTATTTATACTTTAACTGTAATATTAGCACTAACTTGCCATAGAACGGTAAAGACTCACTCTAAGAACTTAAAACTTAATCGATTTTTTTTTTCGAACGTAATTTCCAAATATTATAGGTAAAGGATACAATTCGGTTGGTACATTTTGTGAGGGATGGGCTGGTAATTGTGGTGAAGGTGGAAAAGGTGCCTCCAGTTGGTATTTGATGTGTGATCAATGTCGAGAAAAGTATAAAGAAACAAACGAAAAATTTAGTTAATTAGTTAATTTGTACATTTCTTGTGTTGTTAGGTACACGCTAAAAAATTTAAATATAAATAACATAAATTTGGCCTCCAATCAACCATTTCCATCGACAAATCGATTTGAATGTTTATTTGGAATTAAATCAAATTTCATACCAAACTCCGAAGTATTCACAATGTTAAAGAATAATTCATTATTTCTATTGGAATTGTCATCAACAGGATCTGGAGGTTGTTTTTTTTTTTTTAACATACAATTTGCAATTTGGTTTAATTGTGTAATTCACAGGTATACTAGGTAATCAAAAGAGATCCCCACAACAAATGCCAGTTGTCACAGAAACACAACTGCATCAAATTGCATCCGATTTAAATAAACCGAGCACAAGTCGTGGTGATACTAATGCACCATATACAAAAAATGGTAAAGTGGGAGGTGGTGGATTTACTGGATGCCGAGATTCGTACAAAGGTGGTATTATGTCATCAACACCGTGTAACCGACGATCCGAAATACCAACATGCAGTTCACCAGAACTACTATGGCAGGCACCTGATACATTTTCCTGTTTAGAATCATTGGGTGCATCAATGACAAATGATTCGCCATATGCTTGTTTTGGCTTAAATTTCACTGAAAATGGATCCGAAAGGGTAAGCCCAGTTTATTTTGGGCTCAATGATTTCACGTTTTAACTAACTAACTTTTAATATATTTTTATAGCCACTATCTGAAGTATCCCTTGATTCCATTGAACGAAGCATATATATGCCAGAATCGGGTAATGCTACAAATTCATTGTCACGTTTTCATCGAAGTTTTTCAATGGGCCAAGGTTGGCCGTCACAAGGATTAACCACCAAATATACACAACAGACAAATGCAGATAATTTCCAAAATCAAGGATCGAAAGTTGTTTTGCGCAGAAGAAATAATTCTACGTGTGATGGTAAAAGTCTTTATACCAATTAGGAAAAAAAAAAATGATTTCTATTGAATGTTTTTCTATAGACGGATCATTGCTGTTATGTCATCCTTCGGAAAATTTACGAAAACTTGTTCCGGAATCAGTTTTTAACACGGTTAAAATGCAAAAATTAGCCAACGATGAAAAAACGAAAAAACCTATTGAAGGCGGAGAAGGAACTTCTAAAAATATCGATAATAGTTCTAAGAGTGATTTTCCATTTCTTAGAAATGAAAATATCGACTCAAATAAGCAAAATTTAAAAGACCAACCAGACAACAAAGACAGCCATAAAATTCCAGTTGCCAAGATAAATACTGAACAAAATACATGTCTACTGTCACGTCCAACGATGGTTTTCATTTTGGAACATCATAACTTAGAGAAGCTACGACATTCCCTGAAACGAAGCTTACGTGTTGCTACTTGTCGAATATACTCATTGCAAGCGTTAAACTGGCTAATGCGATCGGTAACACAAACATCGTGTTTACATGATTTAATGTGGTGGTTTGTGACATCGTTGAAGCTTTCAAATGAGGAAATAGCAAAGGTCGATGAAGGAGAACAAGCACTGGAACATCCCGTTTCGTCTACACAAATGTGTGGCAAAATCTCACTGTTACTAACGCAAAGTTTTCATAATTTTTTGCAAACAGTTGCGGACGTAACGCTAATGCTACCGCCCGGCTCGTCATTGCAGCAAATTGCCATTCAGTGTTTTGGTATAAAATTTCGACAAGCTGATCATCAATTTTTGCATAGGTAAAATTGAATTTATTTTTTTAAATAATTTAACTACAAAGAACCTGATGGATTATTAAATTTTAGATCTCATGTCTTTGGGAATATTTCGAAAATACTGTCACGATCTGATGAGCAAAATGAAGATATGCTTTTGTTGTCATCGGCAGCATTATTGGAATCGAATTCAAATTTTTGGGGAAATCAAGTTAGTACCTATCAGGACACTAAGATTTCAAGTTTGGTGGATCTTGTTGGAATGTTTGAGGTATGTTTGTGTAGAAATTAATTTTTTTTAACAATAAAGCCATTTCTTAAGAGAGTTAATCTTTGATCGGTTCTCTAATCTAATATAGGTAACGGTATCATCCCGTCAGGCAATGGTAGCATCACTTACAGATGGTTCAACCGAAACATTTTGGGAAAGTGACGATGATGATCGAAATAAATCAAAAGTCATCGAAATATCTATGAACAAACTGAGTTATATATGCAAAATGATTTATGTTCACATTGACAACAGCAGAGATATTCAGGTATTAAATGATAAGTGACCGCAATCCCAAAGCAAAAATTACGTTCATTTTAAGTTAAAAATAGTTCTGAGTTTTTGAGATTTCTATATAAGTAAAATTGTGTTCGACTTTTCGAGGTTTCCAGCTTTCGAGTTTCTACTGTATAACGTTTAAAATGTTCCTTTAACCCCTTTATAACGAATTTATAAATTTAAGTCAAATATGCTTGTTGGGATGTGTATGGTACTTTTTCTTCGTACTCATAAAATTATAAGAATCAACATATTTCAGAACAAAGTATCACACGTAACATTCTACGCTGGTCCATCATTAGGTGACACAAATCTTATAAAATCGGCTGAGATTGATCCAAAATCAAATACCTGGATATCGGCGAATTTACGAGGTTTGTCTATTAAATTCCATATAATAATACCAATTAATTGCTTTCTAAATGAGAGTTTTTGTTCTAAATTAGATGCTACACATACAAATTTTCGTTTGGAATTGAGAGGTCCCGAAAATACGTTACGAGTGCGTCAAGTAAAATTGCTCGGTTTGCCAATTGTGCTGGAGGAAATTAATTACAAACACAATCCAAAGAATACAAACGCTTTTCAAATACAACAACGTAGCTGTGAAACGGAAACGCTACGCGTTTTTCGTCTAATAACAGCTCAAGTATGTGGACAAAAAAAAAATTAATTTTTGAATTGACTAAAAATGAAATTTTTTTAGGTTTTTGGTAAATTAATACTTGGCAGCGAACAACCAAATGCTAATAATATAAATAAAGCAACCGCTGGAATGGAAGCTAGTGCATCATCTCTGCTGGCTGAATCGCTCGATTTGCGTGAACATATGGTCGGAATATTGTTTAGCCGGAGCAAATTAAGTCATCTACAGAAACAGGTTATCGTTCATATAGTTCATGCTATACGCAAAGAAACGCAACGGGCCCGAGAGGAATGGGAAGTATTGAACAATATGGTTTTTCCTAGTCAAGTTCACGGAAATTTTGATGAGAAAAGTGAATCGAGCAGTGAAAATTCCCGGGCACCAGATACTTATTGCTTTGAAATGTTAAGTATGGTACTAGCACTGTCCGGTAGTACAGTGGGTAGATCATATTTATCACATCAACATGGCCTATTAAAGGATCTGCTAAGCCTTTTGCATACGGGAAGTGATCGTGTGCAAAGACAGGTATTGCTATTTTGGAAATTGTCTATGGTGCCCTAAAATGAAAACATTGAAATATTTTAGGTTACCTCACTGTTAAGAAGAATCTTACCCGAAATATCAGCCGAACATTTTGCCGAATTGCTGGGCGTACAAAAAATGCCACCCACCGACTTTAGCATTGCCAATCAAAATAATTATTCATTCGATATGAATCGTCTTGGAATTATTGACATATTTTTGGCCGTTATTGCCAAATCGTTGCAGTTGCAAATTAAAATTAAAACCGTTTCGGCACAGGCAAATAAACATCCTGGCACTATAAGGCTATGCAATTGTATTGATCTCAATATATATAATTTAAAGAAAGGTCACCGCAAACAAGATGAATTTTATCAGCAGCATAGCGAAACGGAAATGATGTTCGAATTTGGTGATGTGCCGAGTCAAAAAGATTTTCGAAATTTAAATGAATACGAATTGTCACGGAGAGAAAATGAGTTTGGCCATAAAAATCTAAATAATCTTTGGTTTTTGAAGGGATCGATAAGTGTGAAACAGGCTGAGAATATAATTCTGTTGATTCGTGATATGGCAAGTGTAAGTAGTGCCAAAACCAATTTGCATACGAAATTATTATTAAATTGTCGAAATATGTATGAAAAATATCAAGTTCACAATATTCAATTCTTAAATGGCGCTAATTATAAATTGTTGGCGGTAAATTCTCCAGAAAACCGAATATCGTTTCACATCTTACTAGTAAGAACAAACCCGGTTTTTTGTTAATGGATCTTATTCTTAATCACAAGTAAAAGATTCCTTTATTTTATTTTTATTTTATTTATTTATTTATTTAACTCTAAACTGGTTTCATTTAAAATGAAAATGAACCTCCTGTGGTGCAACATTGCCCCACTATAGTTTAAATTTTTCGGTTCGGACATTTAATCACAATTTTCATTTATCTTATCTCTATAAGTTTGAGTGGCCAAAAATGTTGGACAAATGCTTCTTTCTTTCTTTTTTTTTTTAAATAAATAAATTTTCATTGCAGGGAAAATTTTCGGAAAATTGGTCTTTGGTAACAAAAGCAGCAATAGCTGAATCAATTTTAAATTTAACTCGATTGGACGAAATATTTCGGCCATACGAAAATTGCATAAAAACTGCAACACTTTGGTTGGCATTGGCAAGTTTATGTGTATTGGATAAAGATCACGTAGAGCGGTGAGTTTTACGTCTCCAATTTATAAAATGGAAAATGAAACAAAAATGATATATTCCACAAATAGTTTATCATCTGGACAATGGTCAAAATCATCCGAAACTAGACCGTTGTGCTCTAATCATGATGATGGAAGTACATCGGCTGTAATACAATGCGAAACATGCGGAGCTTTATGTGGTGATTGTGATCGATTTTTGCATTTAAATCGCAAGACCCGTAATCATCACCGTACTGTCTGCAAAGAAGAAGAGGAAGCGATCAGAGTCGAATTGCACGAAAGTAGTGGCCGAACAAAATTATTTTGGCTATTGGCATTGGCCGATTCACGGTCACTAAAGGCAATGGTCGAATTTCGGGATGGCAACAATGCTATAATATCGGGACCATCAACGTCAACAGGTCGATGTCGTTTTTGTGGTGTAACCGGAAATTCTGGCCTTTTGGCTATTGGCAATGTATGTGCCGATTCGCAATGTCAAGAACATGCCGCCAATACTTGTGCGAAAAGTAAATCGTGCGGACATCCATGTGGTGGTGTGGCCAATGAAGTTAAATGTTTGCCGTGCCTTCAGATAATGTGCCATACACAAGAGAATGAATCGATTGATGGGGTAAAAGAGCCAAAACTGACACAGGATGCTGATGACATGTGTATGATTTGTTTTGAGGCTCTTTCATGTGCACCAGCCATTCAGGTATGTTTTCCACTTTTTTTTCTCGTTTGGTTCAGCAAAATTTTCTAATTTTATTTTTATTTATTTATAAAATAGCTCGATTGTGGACATGTCTTTCATTTTCATTGCTGTCGAACTGTTCTACAAAAACGATGGTTAGGGCCACGCATTAGTTTTGGATTTTCACAATGTCCAATATGCAAGGTTTTTTTTTCGGCAACAAATTTTGTTAAATTTGTTTTATAATCTTCTCATTTTACAGTTCGATATCTGTCATACTCTCCTTAATGATGTTTTGGAACCGATAGTTTCATTGAAGAATGATGTAAAACGAAAGGCTATGATGCGGTAAGTTTTTTCAGATGGTCAGGGGGATTTTTTTCGTCTTAAAAAAATTTGTCAGGGGGAATTTAGTCAGTTTTAAAAAAAATTTTAGGGGGGATTTTGTCCGTCTTACAAAAAAAATTGTCAGGAAGGATTTTGTCCGTTTTTAAAAAATGACCAGGGGGGATTTTGTCCTCAGTTTAATTGCCATTTAAGAATCCTTACTATTTTCTTTGTATTGATGATTTTCAAGCAAAACGATTAATTTTGTATTTATAGATTGGAATACGAAGGAATAATAAAAACAACCGACCACAAGGATCTATCGACATACGCAATGGACCGTTATGCATATTATGTATGTTTCAAATGTCAAAAAGCATACTATGGTGGCGAGGCAAGATGTGACGCTGAATTGGGTGATAAATACGATCCCGAGGAACTTGTATGTGGTGGTTGTAGTGATGTTGCCCGGGCCCAAATGTGCCCAAAACATGGAGCTGATTTTCTCGAATATAAATGTCGATACTGTTGTTCGGTGGCGGTATTCTTTTGTTTTGGCACCACACATTTTTGTGATACGTGCCACGATGATTTTCAACGCTTAACAAATATTCATAAAACAAAGTTGCCCCGATGTCCGGCCGGTCCAAAGGCAAAACAATTGCTTGGCGATGATTGTCCGTTACATATTGTTCATCCGCCAACCGGCGAGGAATTTGCACTTGGTTGTGGTATCTGTCGTAATGCTCAGACATTTTAGTATTAATTTTCTTTTTTGCACCCCCCCTCTATGTATTGATGTACGTTTACGTTGTATTGTAGTTGACTTATCTACATTATTTATAGTGGAAAAATAAGAAATTAACAATTTTAATCTATAACTTATTGAAATATTGTATGCTGTTTTATTATGTATTTATGTACTTTGCTAAATAATATAACGTTGGCATTGGCTTAAAGTTTGGATTTTGGACATGTTTAAAGAATTTTTCTCAATCAAGATTCAAGACGAAGATCAAAATAATATTTACCATTTTATAACGTCCTTTTCTAATTTATACAAAAGTTCCTTTAACGAATTAAATGTGTGATTGGCATCGATTCTATTAAATTCCATCCAGCTATCACTGCCATTAGTAATAAGAAGACTATACCATCCAGCATCTCTTGCACCTAAATAGTCCAATTTTGGAGTATTTCCAATATGCAGTGCTTGCTCCGGCCGAAGATCATATAGTTTTAGTGCATGATTGAAGATCTTCGAATCCGGTTTGCTTAAACCAATTTCATATGATGCCAAAACAAAGTCAAATGTCGGTAATCGGGTATTTCTCAAAATACAACGAAGTCTTGGATCAAAATTGGAGATAATTCCAACGGTTTTATTGTTTTCCCGAAGTTTATCTATTAGTTCGTTGGCCATTTCCTGTTTCATCCAACAATCGGCAGTTTTGTATTTGTCAATAATTCCTCGAGCAATTTCATTCATATGCTGATTGGGAATATTCGTTTCGGTCGCATTATATACCCTTTTTATTAGCATTGTCCACCATTCATCCCAGCTTATGCCATTTTCTCGGCCATAATTTGGATAAACGGATGTCATATATTTAAATGCTGCCGGAAATGCATTTGTAATTTTTTTATTATCAACATTTTTGAAACCGGCACTGTGAGCACTGTCGGCATATTCAAGCCCTGGTGGTCGTCTGAAGTTTAACAATGTTTCGGTTACATCGAAAGTAATTAATTTAATTTTATTTAAATTTTTTGCTAACATTTTTCCTTTTTTTGACGTTGCGTAAGAACTTCCGTTTGAATTTGTGCAACGTTTTTTTACATTTATTTTCTTTAATATTTTAAAATCATATATAAATATTTAAAGGTGTCACTTTTAGTTGTTAAAAAATCCGCCAGAGCGGTTTTATTATTCTTTCCACCTTCTGGAAGAAATTGCAACTAAAAATGAAAATAAAACATTTAAACGTCAAATTCCATATAAAAAAAGTAGTTTTTTTGGAGTCCGGTTTGGGGTTAATTTTATTAATTTCTGTAATTTACACTATTTTTAGATTATTATTTGAAATAAACGTTGTTTGAACATTTTGCAAATCTGGATGAGTTTAATGAAGTAATGATCGCCGCTTCTGAACCTCTGGTACGGTTAAACCAAGTCGAAAAAATTTAGTGAGGTTATGTTTTTTTTTTTATTGTATTTTTTAAATTTTTATAGGAATTTTTTCCCCGGGGCCGTCAGGCGGTTGATGAGCACCCTGGACCATTAGTTGCCCGTAATCAAGTTAATGTACCCGCCGAACATTTACTATTAAATCGTCTACAGAATGTCAACATTTCGGCCGATGATTTTAGTAATGAATTTTGGTGCATCCGTGAAATATTCAAAGATGTTCAAGAGCACTATAGTGAACAATGTGAAACGCCTAGCAATAGTCGACCGGGCAGTCCGAATTTTATGAGTGACATAGCAGTTAATTCCGAGGAAGAACTGTATGTAAAGGGATGTACGGCTGTTTGGACAAGAGGTTATTCTGATGAAACGGGTGTTTTGCCAAGAACATGTTTTACGTGCGAAACGACCATTAAACATGCATTTTTTTGTTCGTCAAATTTTATACAAACTGAAGAACCTGATAAGAAAAATATTGCCACACATAAGGAAGAAAAGTGTTCATCTGGAATATGTCTTATCGGTAATGATTAAACAAAACTTAAAAAAGGACAGCTAAAAAAATGTTCATTTTAGATTCTACATCCTTACGAGTTTATCTCAATACAGGCGAAGATTATTTGAAAGGACTTGAATTCTCGGTGTCAAATGTTTGGTCAACCAAATTGGGAGTGTTATTAGAAAAGAATGCCTCATCGGCAACGGTTAACTCGCAGACAATTCTAATGCCACGTCTTTTTTCATTGACACATCCTTTGGATGAAATGTGCCCGGTATTAATTAAAACCGGTACTGGTATGGTAAGCTACTTAACCGAAGCAGATTACAAAGTGGTTTTTGCTAATTCTGAAAATGAACTAGTCCTGTTGTATGACAATAAAAGCGGCAAACATTTTGTGTCCAAACTGAGAAAAGCGTCTGTTGATGAAATGAATGTTGTTGGTAGGTTTTTCGTATTTTCTTTTTTTTTTGGCTCTGTAAATGAAATTCGTAAATTTTAGGTTGTAACGATACATTTGCCAGTGGAATTAATTTTTCTCATCATGGAATGTTTAATATATCTCAAAATAATTCACTTAAAATCTCAGGTCAGAGAGATTCCTAGTTGTTTCTATACTATAATACTATAGTAATGTTTTTTTTTGTTTAGGTATTGCCAAACACAATGCATCTATTGCTGCAAAATCAGCTATAGGTGGAGCCAATCTATCATATCATCCGTACAATTTAACAAACAGTCCACATTTATTTCAAAATTCAATTTCGACATCATCAAAGTAATTTTTTTTTTTGCTTTCCGATTATGTGATCGGATAATACTAACATTTTTTGTTTTTTTTTTTTTATATAACTAGTCGTTCCCAAATACAATCACCATTAGCCCGGTTACAATCATCAATGGGCGGTCAATCATTTTCCATACAAGAAATTCGAAAAGTTGGCCAAGCCCAACCGTCCAAACCGATCATACCGGAACTATGTTTGGAGCACATTTGGACGGAGAATGTAATCGTAAAGTAATTGATAAAATTCATTTCATTGACGGAGATTTTCTATTCGGTCCTTTTTTGCTTTTTGTAGAGATTATTTAGAAATTGCATCACATGGATTTATGCATATCGATTTAATTGGACAAATGTACATGTGCTACATGCTGTCTCGAACGTGTAAATTACAAATGACACGTTTAGAAAAAACTAACAATCCGGATACACAAATATTTGGTGTTGTCACAAGTGTACCAGCCAAAGATGCAATTTGTTTGAGTGTTTGTTAACATTTTTGAAAGAATAATTTTATTTTTTATTAACTAAATTTAAATAATTAGAAAATGAAGATGATAGCCGTGTTAGCTCCGTGTGGAAACCTTTTGCTATATACTGGACCGAATTTAATTGGCAAAGTTCATGTTGGAGGAATTTTATCGAGTATGGCTACGCCAACAAATTTAGCGATGCAATTTGGGTCCTCTTTTCCCAGGTCAGTTAGTTTTTTTTTTTAAATTCTTAAAACATTTAAAGAGAACAAAACAATCCTAACAGAAGAAGCAGTTTGCTTCCGTCAAGTCAATTGGATGCTAAATTTGAGGATGAAGTTCATATGCTATCTCCGGTGTATCCGCTCCAACCTCAAGTATCAACAAGGTATTTTAATATATATAATGCATCCCAACATTCTTTTCATATTTTAGAGAGTTACAGATGGGCTGATTACATTTTATTTAGTGTGAAAGAAGGCGGGCGCCCTAGAGCAGGCCCATTAGACATCCCTGTTTATACATTTATCTCAATTGACATGACGAACTCATTTTTTTTTTAGATAATATCATTATTTAGACTGTTTTTAAGTGTTTTTAAGTTTAACCATCTGGCTTCAGATTCAAATCAACATACCAACACTTCACTGCAGTCGGAATGCAGAAAATTAAACTGAAGAAATTTTCTTAAAAAGAAATTCTTTTGAGATTGATGCAAACTTGCTCCCCACTTTTAATTGATTTGTATAAATTGTTGTTAATTTTATTGTTCACAGAACCGGTCCCTGTTGTGGTCTAAAAGATCCAGCTGGCAATCGTCTTACTCTCATGTATCAAGGAGGAAAAATGTACCGAATATCAATACCGCTAATGAGTGAATGTCCATTCATTTCGAAATGTATTATTGCATTACGTCAAGTATTAAAAAAGGATTTAGCTATAAGTGTAAGGACACAAATACTAACATGAATATTGAGTACAAATAATAATAATAGGAATAAATTTTAGTTAATTGCTAAATGGTTTGGTGTACGTAATGCACCAGGTTCACAAGATCTTAACCCACATCAAGAGTGGATCTTATTTAAAAATGTATTATTAGGTAATGATCTAAATTCGTTTATGAATGATGTTCTCAATGCTTAATATTTAATGGCGACCAAACTAAATCAATTTCAGAATTACTTGGTCGACCAAAAACCACAACAACAGAACATGCGACACAATCTCATCAGTACACATCGGGTAATGAACCGAAAAAACGCCGTCGCAGCGATAATTGTCAGGGTTCCGATTCGGACTGGGAATATTTGGAGACGATTTTAAATCAAACAAAATTACCTACCTACGATATGGCCTTTATACGAAATGATCCGAGCGCAATTTTATTTCCATATATTCCATTGGTATTTTATACTCTTCATTTACTGTACGAAGACTTAAAATTGGATTCTATGATGAAAATGCATTTATCATCTTTAGCTGAAGTACAGTTGTGGAAACTATACGTCGTATGTCACACTAATAACTATTTTCTTCTGTACATAGTTTCAATATCAACTTGCAATGGATTTGCAATTGGAATGTTTTTGTCTGCATTACTTTTTAGATCATCCCCAATTGGCATACATTAATTCCAGTTGTTTTATTACCGAATCGGAGACAAAGCTATTGTTAAATCAACATTTTTTCACCGGAGATGTACCAAATATTTTCAAATACATTTATGAGACGATAAATGGCAAAGTCCATTGTTATCCGTACATTAATAATGTCAATGTTCTTAGCAAAAATGTTATTCAGGTGAGTACAACTTTTAGCTAAGGATATTTCTAACCGGAGTAATATTCTCTTTTAGATTGTGTAAGGAACAAAATTAGGTTAATTATGGAAAATTTTGAGAAATAGAACTTTTTCTTTCAGATTTTGTAAATTTTTTGTCCATTTTTAAAGTTTACCGATATTTTTTTCAAGTAGTGTACTATAAACGTAGAATTATTGAATAAGAGAGGGGACATTCATTTTTAAATTAAACCTAAAAATGGAAGTTATAAGCACAAACGTAGTTTTTGATCCCTAAAACTTAAAATCTTTTCTCCTATCCTCCGGTACAATTTTTTGCTCAAGTCGATCGCAGGAACAATAAAAATAAAATAGATTTGGGGTAGCTTTTATGACTTTATGTAATAGAATGTACTATGAACTGTGAATTATTGGTTTTATTCAAAGCAACTAAAATGAAACATGGAGTGTGATTTCTGGTTATAAGATTGCTATTGCTTCAGTTCAGAGGGCTTACTCTTGAAAACGATAGTCGTTTAGGCGTTTAAGCGATTCCACTACAAAAATTCACCAACTGTCAAAGCCGCCATTGTTATAAATTTAGTGGCGTATTCGACCGCAGGCGTAAAAATGATAAACAACACAAATACGCTCGTATCATTTTTAAGAGTAGGCCCTCTGTTTTCTGATCAACCAGTGTAGCCTTTAAATATAAAATCTTTCATTTGGGATTCATAAATTTCTATAACTGAAATGTCAATTAAACACCTCCCTCTACATTTCAGATAACATTTCTTATCAGTACGGGCAATACAAACATAAACGAATGTATCAAAACAATTTTACCCATGGGTGGTAAATCTGATGGAACACAGACAAAATCCTCAACATATCCAAGTGAAGAGGACGGTACGATTTTCCAAAAAGTGATCTATACAATGATAGATGTAGGAATGACCAGACAGAATGTGGAAAAATTACCGACCGCTTTACATTATTTATTTGCTGAAGCCTTGGAACATAGTCGATACTCACCGCCAACCGAATTGGGTTCAAAATCATATAAATTACTGTTGCGTTCCGAAATGTTGTCGCATGGTACCGCTGACAGTTATGGTGAGTTTTATTCATTACAACAAATGAAGACGATGCCCTCTCTCATCATTATCACTTTCAGAATCAAACATGACATATCAAAATATTCAGAAAGAACATTCCCTATCACCAAAAATACCACCAACACCAGATGTTATCCCAAAATCGGATATAGTTTCCGGTGAAGATGGAATGGAACATATGGGCACCAAATTGCTACTACTTCGATTTCCAAATGATCTGCGAATAAATGAAGTTCAAAGAATTCTGAGCAGCTCGAAACCGGTTTCCATAGACATTGTTCAATCGTTGGGAGTATCCGATCATGATTTCATTGAGGAACAAGAGAAACAATTATATTACATATGCACGAGAACAATGTCCTTGCCAATGGGACGGGGAATGTTCACGTTACGTACATGTACGCCAGCCTCGACGGAATCGTTAACCATTCCAAAATTATGCCTTAGCGGCAAAGAAACGCTAAAAGGTGCCACTATTGAGTTGCAACAAATTGAAGTGCCGCCAAATATGAATATGTGGCCATTGTTTCATAATGGTGTGGCGGCCGGACTCCAAATAACTCCCGAAGCAAAGGACATTGACTCAACATGGATTGTGTACAATAAACCGAAAGGACAATCAGAAGGTTCAACGGAGCATGCTGGTTTCTTGATGGCACTTGGATTGAATGGACATTTAAAAACATTGTCATTTATGAGCATCTATGAGTATCTAGTGAAATGTGATGAGATGACCAGTGTCGGTTTGCTGTTAGGCATTTCGGCTGCCCATAGAGGAACAATGGATACAACAACAACGAAATTGCTAAGTGTTCATATTGAGGCACTACTGCCGGCTACTGCTCTGGAACTTGATATTCCTCAAAATATACAAGTGGCTTCGATTATGGGAATTGGGATGATCTATCAGGAAACAGCCAAACGGCATATTGCTGAGATTCTGCTACAGGAAATTGGTAAGAGAAAACGCTGCAAATTCTCCTAAGCGAATTATTAAGAAATTGATTTGTCTTTAGGCCGTCCACCTGGTCCAGAAATGGAAAATTGTGTTGAACGCGAGTCCTACGCTATAACAGCTGGATTGGCCTTGGGACTAGTTACACTTGGTCAAGGTGAATCGCCTACCGGTTTAAGAGATCTTCAATTGCCCGACACATTGCATTACTACATGATCGGAGGAAACAAACGATCATTAACAGGTTTGCATTCTTAGGAATTTTCCCAATTTGCCCAAATTGAGTAACATTTTTTCTTTTCAGGATCCCAAAAAGAGAAATACAAACTGCCATCATTTCAGGTGCGTGAAGGTGATACCGTAAATATTGACGTAACTGCACCAGGAGCTACTCTGGCGTTGGGACTGATGTTTTTTAAGACGGGCAATAAATCAGTGGCTCATTGGATGAAACCACCGGATACCAATTATTTGTTAGATTTGGTGCGACCGGATTTGCTTTTGTTAAGAATTTTGGCCCGAGGTCTAATATTGTGGGATGACATAGAACCGACCAGAGATTGGCTATTGGGACAATTTCCATCGGCATTAGCATTTGATTTGAAACGTGGACCAAAAGATAATGGTGGGGATATTGACCATGAAGCAATATGGTAAGACGATTATCTTTGGAATATGACGTTTGTCTTAATTATAATTCTTGTAGTCAAGCCTACTGCAATATAGTAACGGGTGCGGCTCTCTGCATTGGACTTCGGTATGCTGGCACCGAAAATACAACTGCCTTTGATACACTGAAGGAAATGCTGGATCTCTTCTTAAATATGAGTGGCAAATATATTGGCGAGTATGCAGGGAAAGCAACAGTTGAGTCATGTTTAATTTTGGTGCTACTATCCCTGTCACTGGTGAGACCACAATTATTACCGAACTGTTCCAATTCTGATTCATTTCATTATGTATGTAGGTCTATGCTGGCACTGGCAACATAACAATTTTACGGATATGTCGAATGCTTCGCTCTCGTCTAGGATCATCATATTCTCATGTTACCTACGGTTCGCATATGGCCATTCATATGTCGTTGGGTTTTTTGTTTATGGGCGCTGGTCGTTTTACATTGTCACGATCACCGCAAGCCATTGCCGCTCTGGTTTGTGCATTATTTCCGAAATTTCCCACACACAGCAATGACAATCGCTATCATTTACAAGCTTTTCGTCATTTGTATGTATTAGCTGTTGAACCAAGGATATTTCTGCCCAGAGATATTGATTCCGGAAAATTGTGTTTAGCGAATATATCGTGAGTTCCATTTCATTGATTGGTTTTTTTTTGGACTGGCAAGTAGAATTTTTTCTATTTTAGGTATATTGACATGAAAACAGATGAGCTGAGACATTTACCAATGGCACCATGTATATTGCCCGAATTGGATACCATTAAATCTGTGATAGTTGATGATCCAAACTATTGGCCAATTAGTTTTGTCAAAGGAAGGAATTGGGATCAATTGGTGTAAGTAAACATTGTCCAAAACCTGTCAAATGTTTTTTTTTTTTATAAAAGAAATATTTCAGTCAAGTTCTGGGAAAATGTGGTTGCATCGATATCAAACAAAAGGCCGGTTGTTTATCACATTTGGATGATCCGGATCGATTACAAAGTCTGTTCGCTCAAACATTAACTACGGAACAGTACAGTTGTTGGAAGATTGAGGTAAGTTTGCATAGAAAATAGACAGAAACAATAAACTTAGTAATGATGCTCTTTAATATTTTAGCCAAAATCATTATTGTCCTTCTCAAATGACCAGAAAGTATTAAATTTCATTAATAAATTTCTAAAAACTAAATTAGAAAAGAATCGACAAGCCGAAGAACTGGAATTAATTCAAATAATTATATTACAGTTCTATAACTGTTTGACAAAGGACAAAATGCACGCTCTGTCCATTTACCTTAATTTACTTATGGCAATGCGTAACATTAAAGAACATCCTGCCACCGATGACATTTGGCAATTTAAAATTATCTCCGCCATATTAAACAAACATCCCGATAACATATTGCTATCAACCGAAAATCTACAATCTCTTACACAAAGTCTTACGGCCCAAATGGAACGATGGACCAACGAAAACGGTGGCTCTCTGAAGCAATTTTTATTCTCTTCGAATATTTCATTTTTACAAGAAACACCAACGATCAATTTGAAACGAATTGCGACAATCGTTACGTATTATGATTTGCCCATAAATATATTAAATTGTGTTGATCTCGGTGGGCAGCTAAACTATTTTCGAATGCTCATTGAATTTAAGAAATTACATTTGGATACGTCCACTATACAGTGTATATTGAGAATTTTAGAATTGTAATAAATTAATAAAAACCAAAAAGTTATTAACTAAATACCATAGATTTACAGTGGTTCAAAGAAAGATCATAATCGGAACATTTTATTTTAGTGAATTTTCAGTTATTTTATATTCATCTGACAAATATAATTCAACTTTAAGGGAATTCGTAATGAATTATACATCCAACAGCCAACATTAATCAAAAACATATTTATTGCATTGAAATTCAACTAAACGAATGGAAAATACTGCACACGTCCACTTGACCAACCAATAGTCAATACCGATGACGGTTTATTGCGGTATTTCGCTTGAAAACAAATATAAGCCGGTGTTTCAGCACCAATTCCAACCAGAAAACAATCGGGCGATATTGTCATTGCATGTCGATTGATTGTCGTAGAGAATAGAACAATAACCGGACTATCTTTGAATATAATAGCCAAATGTTTTCCATCTGGATCCCAAGCTATGCATTGTGTTTGTCCGCCCACCACTGTATTGCCAACGTTAATTTTGGCTAAATTCGCCACGGGAAAAGCTTGTTTTGGCAGTGATGCAGCTATAAGAGATACGGAAATAGTTCAGTTCTCTATAGAAAGAGATAGCAAAAGAGTAACACACATACTTGCAAAAAGTTGTTCTTCAACAAAGCACAGACTATACAAAACAGGCTCATCGGTTGTCACGAACAGTAAATATTCTCCACACGACGACCATGCAGCCGTTTGAATTGTACCATGTGGAACAGTCCAGCGTTCCGGTATCCATTTCGTTGTTGTCCATACGCGAAAAACATTACCAACTGTTGCCGAGAATAATCGATATCCGTCCGGAGACCATTTTAGCAATGAACATGGTGGTCCAACACGTCTCAACGGAATATTTTGGCCATTGTCAATGTTCCAAATTAAAATATTGGAATCATTGATACTGGCCGATGCTAAGAGATTCCCGTCTTGATTCCATTCAACAGAAGTGACAGGAAAATGATTTTCACTTAAGAGAGAGAGAGAACAATCAAAATTTCAAATAAAACAATTTGGATTCCAAATTACTGTTTAAGATGAATTGATTGAGACAGAGGTCTGGTTAAATTCGATACTGGTTTAGCATCCAGAATCCACACCAATATACCATTTTGACAACCAACAACAATTTCACCAACTGTAAATGGTCTCCATGCCATTGATGAAATATTTTTTTGCTGAGAGCTCTAGAAATCATTTAATGCTCGTTGGTTAAGTAGAAGTTTCATAAAAAAAACTATTTTTGAAATACTTTTAGAATAGGAACCAGACCATGTTCTTCGGTATAAATTCGTATACTGTCATCGCTGGCAGCCACAGCGATTTTAAAATAGTGCGGATGAAATTTGATATTTCTGATAAGGCTACATGAAAAATCTCACATCACATATGTGTTCCAGTTTTTTTTGAAATATTAATGACAATGAAAAAAAAAACTCACCCAGTTTGAGAAAATCTTCCAACATTAAGAAATCCATAGTTTCTAAGATGTGGTCTAAAAATGGATCGCAAGCGATTGCCAATTTCTAGAAAACGAACCGTACATCTCGCAAATGTTGATATATATGGATTTGATGAATTATGTTCGGGATTTGATGCTTCATTTAGAGCTTCCCAAATGCCATCTTCGCAAAATGATCGTATTATCCGTTTTAGAAGTGATTCATTAACCGGAATCATTACAGTTCGTCGATCATCGCGAAAAATTGGATTTGCTGAATGATGAAATAGTTCTCGACTTATATTTATGTCCGGATATGAAACAAGCTACAATTAGACATTCATTTATGAAAAGATACGAATACAAAGAACAAAAACTAGATGCACTTACACTAGAATTGCAATTGGAAATATCAACTTCAGATATTGGTAACGAACATAACCTTCCATCCTGTTCACAAACGGAAATTTCACCAGGTCTAGGAAAATTTTGGAAATTTTTTAATGATACTGGAGTCATTGTCAACAATCAGAATAACAGCAATATTTGAAATTTTGAAAGAAATTTTTAAGACAGCGCCGGCCCAACGCTTAAAAAAAAAATCGAAAATGTCACATGTCACAACAAAGAGTGCATTCACTGGTATGAATGAAGTTCGAAAAAAAATGTCGGAATGTTTTAGCGGGCTTTTTTAATGTGATATAAAGTTATACAATTTAAATTTGTGTTTTCATACGTAATCTTCGTAGTTTTAATTTAATATACAAGGTGACGCAAAAGTCATTACGGAAGATGCTTTAATTTTTACAAATAGCGTCTCATCGAACATTTTTACAGTAAACAAAAGCAGAATTAACGTAGACAAACTATGAATAGCTATTCTCCTCAGTCAAGCCTTCCTAAACCTTGACCCTGAGGTAAAAGTCCTTATGAGGGATGAGGCGCATTTCCATTTATGCGACCACTTGACCGATATTATCTTCGCGACTTAATAGGAAAACCTTTAAATGAACATCAATCAACAAACAAAATCCATTCTGTTACTTTTTTAGAAAATCGAGTGCTACTTTCTTGTGTATGTCTTATTGAAATTTATTATTTTAACGAATTAACCAAGTTCGTCCACGATCAACAAAAGTTTCAAATACTGCCTGGATGGAAACTTCAAGAAACAGATAAGATTTTCGAACCTCTTATATCCTTCCTTAGATTAAGTAAAACAAAATCCTAATAAATTAATTAACGTAAAATATTTTTTAATTCTTAAAAATACTAATAAGTTCCGAGTCGGACATATATTTGTAAATAGCTTTTCAAATCTAGGTATATATTACATAAATAAATATAAAGATAAATTCGTATTTTAAAACAATTAACATTAAAGTAAATCGCCAAACATAAATCCCAGGGCATTGGCCGCCTTTATACGAACCGTTAATTGTTCGTCTTTCAGTAATACCGACAATTTCTGACCAACACTTTCTGTTGAATGTTGATTTGTTCTGTTCAGATTGTGTAGGAGTCCTGGTAAAAGAAAAAAAATACATCAAATAGGATTTTGTTGAAATTTAATCGTCAGAGGTTTTAATTAAATTTACCAACAACAACAGCTGCATTGCCACGTATCTCGGGCCATGAGCTCTTCAAAAATGGTATGCATGATTCAATGAAGTCTGGTATATTTTCATTTAGTTCCTCACCCTAAAATAGAAAATCTTAAAAATTGTATTCAATAATTAAATTAAAAATAATTTTTTCTTACAATAATTTTGATCAAATTTGTAATAAACAAATCATAATTCAATTGTCCATGGTCCAATAGATGACTTTGTATGATTGTATTTAGTTTGGGGGCCTCAATTAGGGTAGCCAATTTTCTCAGTGTAATTTTGCATGCCTACATATACAAAAATATAAATCGTTTTGAACCAAAAACTCTTTTGTTGTAAATTTCTGAAATTACCTTTACAATAATTCCACAATTCTCACATAAATGCAAAAGCATAGAAAATAAATTACTGAACAATTGCTCTTTGAAAGCTTCGGAAATTGAAGGCGGTGCCGTAGTGGGACTGTTCATATTGGCGATAGTAACAATTTTCGTTTCACACAAATCACCAAACAATAATATGGCAGCTTCACGAATATCGGATGAGGAATTTTCAAAAAATGGTCGAATCCGTATTGCCAGTGATATCTGAAATTATAATTTTAGTTTAACAAGTTGAGCCGAAATGATACTTCAACTACATATCGAGTCATATCTCAAAAATGATTAATTACGAGTTATCTATACCGCTGGATTGCTCCTTGTCTGAACTTTAAACTGAAAGAAGATCATATCTGTTACATTAATGAGTCGCCGCCACCATGGACCATTAGAGTCGTTCTTGTGTTTCTCTTTTGTTCAAAAATTCATACTCGAGCGATATCAGCTTTTTTGAGATATGACTCTGTTGGATTTATTGAACGATATGTATTTTGGGAAATGTTATTTGGGACCATGTTGAACACTAAAAGCATCACTTTAGCAATTTTGTTAATTATTTTAAAAATCAAATAGAAAAGGCTGCTAAGTAAAGTTAACATGGCTTCCATACAAAACTACCCCTCCCCCATATTTCGTTCATTGATAAGACATTATTACCTGAAACGTTTCCAATTTATCGCTGGGCAGTGACGTCAGAACTCTCGATAATCCCTTGATACTTTCCAGCGGAATATTTATAAAGCAATTATTGTTTGCATCTTCAATACCTTTTAACAATGCACTTAAACTTGTTTCTGAATATTTACTTATATCATGATCGGTTAAATGTCCCACATATGCAAAGCCACGAATACAAAATCCTCTAACCAGTGGATTTGGATCACTTAATGCCGAACTCAAATGAAGCATTATTACCGATGCAATTTCACCGGTTGGTTTTAATGGCACCAACTGTGAATAGAGTCCAATCGATGCTACACGCTGTGGATCATATGGACTGGCCACATATTTACTTAAGGTTGCAACAATTTGTCTCAAATAGGTTGACTTAATTCCCAATTGATTGACTAATCCGGATGCCATTGGTGTTAGTATTTCTATGAAATTATTAAGTTCAACGCTGGAAGCCAGATGTGGACATACACTGAGAACGGCTGAAATCTATTTATTATTGTTAATGAAATTATTTTAGATGTGAAATCTTTACGCATTACTTACTTGTTCCATTTCTAGATTATCTAAGAATGATTGAAATGATTCAATAACAATAAGGCATGGATTCATTTTGATAGCATCTTTATTGGGAATAAAACCATATTTAGCTTTTCCGCTGACATTGCTATTTTTGGAATTTGCCACTGATTTGCTGGACAGCATCGGTGGTGCCAAATTTGTGTATACAGCAAGTGATGTTAGGAGCATACAGAATAATTCTGGAAATTTTTGTTTGAGCACCTGTAATTTGGAATATGTTTAGAAGTAGGTATTATTATTGGTAGGTGAAAGAAATTTTTTTCTATACTAAATAAATACTAAAAGATTCCTGCCCTTTCCCCACACATTGACTCCACCCTTGACTTCCACACATTGACTCCACCCTACCCCCACCTTTCCTTCACTCTTTCGGTACCCTTTCCTCCTCCCCCACCTTTCGTAGCCTTTCCTTACCCTTCACCACACTTCGTCTACCTTACTCCACCCTTCCCTAACCTTTCCTCAACTTTCTTTACTCTTTCCCTGCTCTCCCATCCCTTTCCCACCTTTGGCCTACTCTTTTTCTACCGGTTTCCTCTTCAGCCACCTTTCCCCACCCTTCCACCACATTTTCCCACCCTTCCCTAAAAAAAAACGTAACTGCAGTTTTACGATTAAGTGTCCAAGACGTGGAGAAAATACTAAAATTTTGAAGAAGAAAAAAAAGTGAAAACAAAGCTTCCACATTTTTTGTATACTGTGTGGAAGCAAAATCACAAAAATTGTACAGAACCTAAGACAACACCTTATGTCACTGTGCCATGTTAACAGATAGAAAAATGATCAATCCGTCGTCGACCGGAGTAAGTTTGGACGTTATAGAATTATACCGCTAGATAAGGTTGTGGCCTTATATAGATGGAACCTTATTACTAAATCTACCAATTAAAATATGAAAACAAAAATTGTACTCACACTTTGACCTTCTTTGCAAGGCAACATTTCGTGAAGTGCACACATTATAGCAAACGGATGTACGGTTGCTATTTGTTGTCGATCGCCGCCACCTTCTACCGGTTCATATAAACAAGAAGACGACAGAATAGTTAGGAAATTATTTAAAATCACATCAAAAAGTTCTGCATCGATGGCGACTGTTTTCCAAAATTCCACAATATTTCTGAATGGAAATTTTTTTATTAATTATTTTGTTAATTTAATTGTTAAATGATAATGATGATAATAAATTACGCATCAAATGGTAGTGGCTGAGAGAGTATCTCACTGCAGACTAATTTCGGATGATGTTTTGTCAATGCCACCAATGATTTTAAAACACCGGATTTAGCTCGTGGACTTGAACAAGATACAATAGCCTGCGATAAATATTTTAAATCTGAATATCTATGCAGTTATTATTTGATGATTTTTTTAAATATACATTTAGTGCATCCTTAACAAACTCTGGAATCGCATGAAATAGTTCGGCCCCTTTGATTTGTAAGAAAAATTTCAATACAACTGATGCTCCAATAGCTGAACTTGTTTCAGAGTCGTTTAGCGAATATAATAATGTTTTGCTGCATAAATTAAAAAAAAAAAAAAAAAAAGTCATAAACAACAACAACAAAACATTTCATTTACCTAAATTGCAAATACTGAAAATTAGACAAACGCAATGCAATAATTCGTGCAATTTCACTTGCAATTTTATAAATTTCTTTGGGATCATCTGTAGCAATTTCATCACGAATTGTTTGCAAATCTTTTACCCAATGCTCATTTAAATCGGCAATTGTTAGCGACTCATAAATACAAGATATTTGCAATATTTTTGTGACAATATCAATTGAAGTTTGACGAACGGTAGCATTTGAGTCAATACATCTTGGTACAATTCGAGCCAACATTGATCCAGTTTGATTGAATTTTGATGGTGCCTCACATCCGATTTTAACTGTTTTCATATAAACCTAAAAAAGAAAATAATTGCGTGATTATTAGCGTTACTACACGATTTTAGAGCTAAATTAGATGATGCAGAGATAAATAATCTCGGACTACTGAACAAGATTTGGATTGGATGAATTTTTGGTCCATTGTTGATTAAATCGGACCGATTCTATCAATTATAATCTTCAAGCTGTATTTTCTCTAGTAGTCATCATTGACAACTTTAATCAATTGATGTAGGATTTTTCAATTAAAACCGACTAGTTCGGATTCCATTATCAAATAATGACGGATATCTAAAACGACAATTGCCTGAGAAATCATATTTAAGACTCTGTATAATATTCTAAATGGATTGAAGGATGAACATGAATTTGGCATGGTAACTGATTGGACAATTACCCTCACAGAAAGGGAGACATGGGCATTCCGAAGCCCTCCATTCGAAAGAGGTAGGCTAATCTGATATACAGACGGCTAAAAAACCGAGAACGGAATTGTAATAGGCGTATATGGGCTAAGATTAAGCCTTAAAACTTATCTATTTATTGTAAATTGTTCTTGAGATTTGTCCGTAAAATTAATACTTATAACTATCATCTTACCTCCAGTGCATTATTCATAACATGACCAGTACATATTCGAACTTCACTATTGTTATCCTTAATCCAATGTTCCAAAACACTGTTCACATCATCCAATGTTGATGGCGATGAATTTTGCTCAAATATCGCCCGAACAAATGAATTCAATTCGGGCAACGTTAAATTTAAATGTTTTGCCAAAAAACTATTCTTCTCATCATCCTCAATCGAATCGAATTTCGTTTTTAATTGTTGTGCACAGCAAAAAAATTTCCGACATGATTCTTCAAAAAAATTACCAATTTCAATGTCATCCTCTTTGTGAATGTACAGCAGAACCGTTGCCAATTTCAGAACAATCGGAAACAGTGGCAAATTATCGATGGTAAAATCGATTTTTAGTAATTGATTAAGGATGTTCGATTTTGATTGGAATTTGAAATCGATATCTTTGGATTTTAATATTTGCGTTGAAATTGTTAGCAACGACGATAGAACACATTTTTTTATGGTAATATCTTTGGTTTCCGATAATTGCTTCGATAGATAATTGATGATCTTCGATTCGACATCTTTAAGAATGCGATTTTGTGGTGCCATCTGTACAATGTATCCGTACGATTCAATGGCCAATACATTAATTTTATAGATGTCCGCCTCCTTATTTGAATCCTTGATGAAGTTGAGTCCGGAAAAAAAGCTTCCCGTTGATTTTCGATTAACTTCATCCTGCAATAGAGATTCGAGTTTCTTCAAAACCACTTCGTAATGGATTTTCGATGCTAAACCAAGTGATTCACAGGCATCGCCGAGTTTTTGACTATACTCGGAATTTGGTGCATTTTTATCGATTTTCTCTTGTCGTGCCGTATTTATGATTAAATCGATTTTGGCTTCGATCGTTTGATTGTCGGACACATGACACATGGACATGCCGAGAATTTTTAGCAGCATTCCTCTTTCTCTGATCATGTTCGGAATAAAATATTCAGTTGATGATGTTGAAATTGGATACAAACCAATTTGATCGGCTATTTTCGTGACAATTGATTCGGAAAACGTACATTCATTAATGCCGGTCAGAGATGCCGATAACAGCGCGAACAATTGATCGATAAAACAGTCTTTTGACACAGCCAATAGAAGTTCGGGAATTTGTTCATTCCATATTGCCGGTAATTTCTCATTTATTAATGGACAAAAATATCGTAGAAAATTCAAAATATTTTCGCTTCGTTTCACTTCGTTTGTATTTCCCAACAGTATCAGGCTACGAACAAAAATCGATTCCGGACTCGGAACAGACATTTTTGCCGTTTGAGATTCATCTGTACACTCTTCGATTTCCATAAAAGATGGATCGGAACTTTTGATAAACAAATTTGTTAAGCACTTTGCGATATTACTGCAAATTGACGTATAGTCGATGACCAAATAATACTGTAGCAGAACACGTTTCAACATAACATCCATTGTCCGAACGGTTGTGGTTAGAATGTACAGAGAATTATTGCACGCTTCGATAAAGTCACTATTTTCCTCGGTACTGCCATGTTCATGGTTGATTTTGTTCAGCGGACAACTGTGTCTTAACATAAATTTAATGAATTCCGTATCGGTGATGACATCCTTTTGAGATAATGCTACGATAGTCTTGAGCAATGCCATTTTTACTTTGTACGTCTTTTCATTGGACAACATTTGCTTCAGCAATGGCATAAATTCGCCAATTTTCGGCGAAACTATGTAATCAAAGGTATTTGTTAAATGTGTAATGACCAGCAGTGATTTAATTCGTTCCCGTTCATTGTTGCTTCTCAGTTGAATCAATAGCATGTCGAAAATTTTTGTCGAATAGATTTCAACCAACAGATCAAAACATCGCAATACCTCATAGTGACCTTTAACAGTGTGTGGTCGTTCATAGTCAGGATTAACACAAACCAAATCAAAAAGATTCGATATCAATGGATCACACAGTGGATCTAATGATTTGACATCTCGATCAATGGTCGTTTTTAGTACGGATGCCAATAATTGTGTTATTGCATTTCGATCCATTGATCTTCTATAGAAGCCTAGTAGTTGTGGTATAATTTTTGATGCTTGTTCCAAGACTTTTTCATTCGACAGTAACGGATACATATGGGATAGTGCTTGTAGAATGTCTGACGATACTTTTGGTTCACGACTTGGTAGCCATTGCTGTAGAAAGACTTCGTAGGCAATTGCAATTTCCGATTGGAAATTTTCATCGGTGGAGGTGGGTTGATTTTTTTGCGTTCTATGTTCCGTAATGGCTTCAGCAAATCGTCCGATGCCTAGAAAAAATAGTCATAAATTGTTGTTCGATTATTATACTAAAAGTTTTGGTGTTGGCAATTCACCATATAATTAGGGGGAAACGTAGTAGTTGAATAAAAAAAAAACTAAAAAAATATATGATGACTGAGGCGGTGATTACAGTTATTTGAAAATTAAAAAAAACATTTAATTCTAATAAAATTACCTCATCTACTTTCTATCTATTTTAACATCATTAGGACTTACCAAAAGCATATGCCTGTTTGACATGATCTAATCTAATCATCGAAAATGTTGGTAAAATGAGCTCCAAAACGGGCTTTATAGAAGTGATTATTCCGCCAATATTTGCTGTGGCCAATGCGCCCATGCAGTGTAAAATCATAAAGTGTGCCACATGCCCTGGATGGAGTTGCTTAGTTAATCCTTCCATTACCTATAATAATTGTATGATAAATAACAATACAATCAATTAGATAGTTGACAACATTTATGTACCTTATCACAATGTTGTCGACCAATTGCCACCAATATTTCAAGTCCGGAATTCTGGATCGATGGACAGTGATCTTGAGATTTTGTTATATCCGTAATACATAAATCAATAATTTTGGTTAAATTAGTTTCCTTAATTTTGGCCGTTTTTGATGCAGTAAACTTTTCAATAATTCTACAATTAAAAAAAAAAAATGAAAAATCTCTCCTTTGTCGAGCTTAAGGGAATAATTGGAACCTTAAAATAATAGCAACTTGCTGTTCTCCTAATTTAGGATGTTTTTGTCGAAATTCACACAATGCAACAAGTGATTCATTTGGTCGGGCTTCTGTCATTCGGCTTAGTGAATTTTCCAATGAAAGTCGTAGGGATTCATCTTTTTCGGTGATACTCTCGAGAAGATTGTTTATTGCAGCTGAAAAATAATGGAAATGATTAATTAACTATAATACTGTCTTTAAAATGGATAAAAGTTAAATGAACGTTTTAATGGTAATAATAGTATGATTATCAATGGGATAAAGATTCCGCAGTACTATTTTACTTTAGGATGAACATGGAACAATACAAAATAGGGACCCTGAAACGTGGCAAATTAAACCAGATGCGGGAATAACAGAAGTAATTTGCTTTCGATTTGCTGAGCCTGTTTTTAGGAGCTCTAAAAACAAATTAGAAAAACTCAACATCCTTAGATAAAAATTAAAAAAAAGGCGTCAAAAAACATACTTCATCGATAAGAACATATGTGTTATGTTGTTTGAGATAATTATCGATTTTTTTTTCTTCTTCTATTGCCAGATATGTATGTATATATTGCAAATGGAAGTCGAAATGATTCATAAATCCAGAAAATGTAGTGTTAGATGTCGAATATTAAGTAATTTCAAAATTGCAACATAATATTGTAAGTATTAACTGCATCAGAAACCTTATAGATTTACATATAAATATTTTATCTACAGCTACAATGTAATTGTATATTTGTGTATTAATATCAATAACAAAGAAAAAATATTTTTCGAAAAAAAATTACCCAAAAAATGCATATTATTTCCAATTTTTTTGTCATTGATTTCCTCCATTGTTAATTGCTTTTATAACATTACTTATTCACAACATAATTTCTTATCAATTTTTTTAAATAAACAAGTTTTATTGAAATTAAAATGTTATCGTAAAATAAATTCTTCTCCTCTACTGCGTCTGATGTGTTTATGTTTGCTAAACAGCTGACATTCGGAATTTTTGTACAACGGCTTTTTGTAGAATTGCAGCGCAAAACTAGCGCTTCGATATCGAATATCGACTGACATTTATTAAAGCCGCGGTTAAATTGAATGCCCTTTGAAAATGTGTATTTATTCCAAATGGAGTATTTTTACTCCTTTTTAGTATGTCACACTACTATAGTTTTAATAAAATTGGAATCTGTTTTTTCTCTGTATAAAGTATGTACATTCTAGTAGCAATAACTTGATAAAATAATCGATTTTTACTATAGTAGTAGAATCTTTAATGGACATTTTTGACTTAGAATTTGTTACGAAAGATAATGCATTAATAATGCAATGACTATTTTTTTTGCTCTTCAACTTTTCTTTTTAATTTCTATTATACTCCGTTTTTGGTAAAATCCTATTACTCTGACAAACTGTAGAACGACAACACTGTCGAAAATCATTTAGAATGAAGCGCGATTATTTGCGGTAATATTGCTATAAAATGAAGCACAACAGCTTTGAAGGAAAAAATTCACAATAATGATAATTAAACAATAAAAGTTTTTTTTAATATAAATCTGAGACGCTTTCGATGAAATAGAATTGAAAATCGAGAAAGAAAAATTACCGACCGGTAAAAATGACATATACGCAACTCTCCATAATTCGTTATTGTGTTGTTGACCGAGCTGAATTGTAATGCGCAGTTCTGAGTGTTTTTTTTTGTGCTTTTCGGCTCAAAGGGGTATTTTCCAAATGTCAACGGAACTTTGTTTACCGTTTTACCAATAAAATTGCAATTTTTAACGTTCTCCCCATTATTATTTAATATTGCGAAATAATGGCTAATAAATGCCTACGTATCGCAAATAAATCATCAATAGAAATCCAACAGGAAATGGCCAACCGTAAGTTGACCAACTTACTGTTGGAGACGGAAAAATTTAAAAATCCCAAAAAGCGACTACAGGCTAGCCTCTTTGAAACACCACTCGGCAAAATGGTTTGCATTGCCAATGATGATTTTGTGTTTATGCTTCAATGCATAGACTATTCGTCAATACAGGGAAAAATTCATCGATTAGCCACAATGGAAAAGTGTAAAATAATCATCGGACGTACCAAATCAATGAATCAATTGGAAACAGAGTTGACACAGTATTTTAACGGGCAATTGGATATTTTCAAAACTCCACTTCGGTTGCAAGGTACTAAACTGCAGATTAGTGTATGGGAACAATTGAAATGTATACCAAAGGGGAAGAAAGTTTCATATTTGGATTTAGCGACGGCAGTAAATAAACCAAAAGCCGTTCGGGCAGTTGCGACAGCCGTTGGAGCAAACCGTTTTATTGTTGTGATTCCATGTCATCGAGTGATTAGTTCCAGTGGAAAGATTGGTGGCTTTTCGTGTGGAATTGATCGAAAAAAATGGCTCCTGGAACATGAAATCTCATTGTCAAAGAAAAGCAAAATAAATTCCATTTAAAATTTTATATTTAATTTACATGTCGTGAATAAAATCGATTATTTGATATATTTTTCCATAAATTTTTTGTGAAATTCTGACCGCAACGAATCATTAATGAATAATGAGCTCTTTTTGTCTGGTTCAGTGCGAGCACAGTTTTTGAAAACAACGTCATCGTCCCAACGCCTTTTTATCTGCAAAACAAAATTTTCCTTTAAACCTCAAATATCAATAATTTATTGTTGCAAAATACCTTTAAGTCACCTTTTGTACTAGCACTGTAATTCAACAATGGATTTCCGGACAAAATATTTTCCATTCGTATTCGTTCGTCTTCCTGTTTCTTTTCTTGGTCTTTTTTTGCATTTTCCTGTGCCCGTTCTCGTTTAATTTTATTCAATTCTTCCAACAATGCAGCCGTATCATCATCAGAATCTTCATCGGATGAACTATCAGCGTCGACCGGATCATCTTGATCCAAATTAGCAGCTGGAATTTGATCCAATTTTGGTTTTTTTGAATTGGCCGCATTTGCTTCAATCGCACGACGTACAACAGCCGGAATTGCTTTCCCAGTCGCTTTCTGTTCACGTTCTTCGAGTTCTTTGCGAAAATCACGTTGACGAAGTTCTTCTGTGGTTCCTTGGCCTTGTTCTCTGTAAATTCAAGGTTAAGTAAATGTTTGCGTACTGTTTTAAGTATAAAAATTAAAAATTGAGACTGGAGTTTCCCTAACGGCCTAAATTGTATGAAAAGAAGAACCTGTATTTCAGCTTTGTATGGCCAGGTAAATCTCTGCTTGAATATTGCTTGGAAAGGGCACTCAAATCTTTTTCGCCACGTCCAGTACCACCGCGGGCTGGATCAAATGTTGGTCGAGCGGCCGTTGTCATAACTATTTGTAAATTAAAACAATTGTGGAATTTAATAAACGAGATCAATTAAATTGTTTGATCGTCCGTGTTTTTCAGTTTTTTCACTTTAAGTGATGTCAAACGTTTTGACAATGACAATAAATTACTAAATCTAGTACTTCTTTTGTTTTGACATCTGGCATTTAGTACATTATAGGAGGGGCTGTTTGTTATCTTACTCTTTGTGTCTTTGTAGTGTCCATTATCTCCATTTTGAAAAGTTCAGTTTTTCTTATGAAATAAAATTATTTATAAAATTCATTATAGTTTTTTAAATATGCAATGGTTTTATAAAATTTTTACATATGCCATAACAAAAAACCTTCTAAAAAATGTGAATTAATAACAATAGGATTTTAAGGCCCATCATGATGAAATAACACACCATGCGGCCGGCTATTACATAAGGTTAGAATTTAATTTTTGAAATTTTATATTAAATAAATTCATTTTATTGTATTCATAATGTATAAGCGATATGGGATTTCTCTAATATTTTTTCTTATTAACTATAATTTGGGTGTAAACTATTTTGTAGATTATAATTTTGTATTAATATTCTAAGACAAAAAAACCAAACTAATGATAAACCACGACAACAGTGTCATTGATCTTTGTAATTTTCAACCAAACCGTTTTTAAGAGATTCCAGATTCAAATTTCATATACTTGCCTAGGTACTGCTGTCTGTAGAACCGTTGTCTAACAGCCGGCTTGCGATTACAGTCTTCCGATTTGTTTAACTTGAGGTAGTAGTTCCAAATGAAACTGATTTACATACAAATCCATTTGGAACTACTTTCAATCTGTGATAATTACAAATTCATAATCAATTAATTATAGTTAAATATTTAGTTTGGACTAAAAATTCTCATATTGCCTCATATATATATAGAAGCTTGTATTACTATCATCACCATGAAGAACTATGGAAAATGACAAATATGGAGAAGATTGATGCCCAGATTCGTCGAAGAAAGTGGAACTGGATCGGACATACACTTCGAAAACCTAGGGATGACATTGCTCGCGAAGCGCTAGAGTGGAATCCCCAAGGTGCTCGCAAAAGAGGACGACCCAGGCAAACGTGGCGTGGCGCCGCACCGTAATAGCCGAAGCTAACGAAGGAGGAAAACAATGGGCGGAAGTGAAAGCTTTTTTGGCTCGTGGAACGACAAACGGCCTGATGATGATGATGATTACTATCATCATTAGGTTTACTTTTAAATAAATTGAATAAAACCAAGAAACAAACCTATACATACATTCCAATTATCAATCGAAAAGGCCACAAAATAGCACAACCTAAGACACAACGACCTGTTGATATTATTCTAATTAACCCTAAGCTAACCCTTGACACAATTCGCAATTACAATATAACTTGATTTAGGTATAATATGGATGAATATATAGGACGTGTCTGTAGATAAATTAAAACTAAAAAAAAAAAAATATGAACCGAACAAAAACCAAAACCATTTGTGGTTAAAATGGTTACATTAAAGATTAAAGGTAAAGACGATTTGAAACATTTTTTTTTTATTATTGATTTTCAATTTAGTTTATAGTATTTTGGGATACCGTCGCTGGCCACTATTTCAACGTTCACTGAAGACACTACCTACCTAAAGACAAAGTTGCAATTAAATACGAAAATACTAATATGCTCTTAATGAGTAGGTACAGAAACCGTGAGGAGATAGGTCAAAGTAGGAAAAAAAAGTTTAACAACAATATTTCAAGACATCAAAGGGTAACTTAATTTTTTTTTTTTTGTACGATTTAGACATACTACTTATTTATATACCGGGCGTGGGTACAGTAAAATGTCCAACAACGACTTTCATTATTATCATTTTATACCTACCCATGTTTGTCCTTTCTATTTTGACTTTATTATTTTACACAACCGGCTTAAAAGCTTAACAATGTCCATATGATGGGGAAAATATATCGTTTGTTGGCTATTTATGATTGTGATGGCCAAACTACCAACCCTCTTATAATAGGTAGGTGGCTCTATAATTCTATATCATTGTACCGATGATGGTGATGATGAAAATATTATTTTAAAGCTTTTTTAATGAACTTCGGTTGTGTTTATTCATTATGAGTTTATTTACGTATACTATATCATATAGACACGTGCTTAAAACAGGGATAATGGTGAGATTTTCTCTTTTGATCTATTTTAAATATATTGAGATTAAGAAATTTTAATTTATATGTTTTTATGTACATATGTAAATAAAGATTTGACCCCGCATATATCAAACGAATATACGAATAGAAAATATATATATAGTGAATATTTTAATACCTGTATGTGTTAACAGACCCTAAGTAGATACACTTAAAAATAATTCGTGGTAAGGAAGCACCAAATCCCTTATCACTTGATCACTTGTAATATTTAAAAAAAAATTATTTTAAAACCGGCTTTGGACTCTCCAGTTGAAGGCGGTTTTTCTTGTCAAATTTATTTGATTTTATTGATCGGAAACTATTAAAACTAAGGTTAAATTTTTTAATGCAAAAATCAACAAAAATTACTAGGAGAGCCAGATATTCTTACATTTCCTATCGAACTCGACGATTGTAAGGGATGTGTGGATTGAACTGGAATATGTACTCTTGAGCAGGGCCTTTTAGAGGGGTAGCAGGAGGGGATTTTGCCCCAGGCCTCGAACTTGGCAACTCAATATGTTAGATATAAATATAGGGGCAGGTAAAGCGGAACGAAATTTAAAACTAACCATAAGACAAAAATTAGGACGAGAACAACTAATACTGCCGAAGCATGTTTACAAATGGAATTTTAAACTAACCACGAAACCGACAGAATTACTTAAAGAAATTAACATGACATGGCATTCGTAAACATATTTCGCAATACAGTGCTTCTCATAGCTATAGCCGCACCCTGTTTTTTCCATTTTAATATTTAATCCATTTTAGTTAAATAATATTGTAAAACGTGTTTTAGTATTGCCATTTCTCTGAATAATTCGAAAAACTCGATTGGGCATACTTCTAACTAATTTTTTTATGATGGAATCTTCAATTGAATCCCAACAATCCAAAATTGGTTTCCGGAGCTCCTCCATAAACACGATTGTGTTTCGAAATTTGTTTACTATGCCTATGAGTTTGGCAGAAGGTGAGAGATCATTTAATGTTCTAAAAAGAAATTACTATAAAAACTATTTACGATCGACAATAAAATAATAATTGAATCCAAAAAATATTACATGAAGAGTTGAACCCAGGTTCAACCCGGGTTGGATTATCATATAAACGCGAGTCAAGTCGAATTTAATTTTAAAGTCGATTTTATTTTCTTGACCATAATTTAATTTTTAATTTTGAAAGGCCTCTAAAATATTATTTGCCCCGGATCTCTCGCATTTTCTCTGAAAGAGCCTGCTCTCGAGTATATATTTTTGGCAAAAATACTCAACTGAACTGAAGTTACACGTTTTAAATACATCGATAACATTGTGCTATAAACGTTTACGGTTAAAATGAAAGTTCCAATTAATAATATTGATTAATCTATTTATAAGTTTACAACTGATTCGTTGGATATTCAATTTTTAAGGGCAACGCAATAAATATCGTACAAGACATTTTGTTTGAATGAACTTTCTATATACCAATAACGACGAATCGACGATACATTTTAATAACTGATATCAAATAAATTTCAAAATATATATATTAATAACTATCAAATAAATAATATTTATGATTGTAATGTATATATGCAAAATAAGAAAATTAAAATTACTTAGGAAATGTGGTTAAATCCAATACAAATAAAAAGTGTTTGCGGTTATTGTTTAAGACTTTTGGTCGTTAAATGTATAATATTTAATATACTCTCATAATATATACCGAGGAACATTAAAGTTTGTTATTATTTTAAATTCTTTTGATTTTTTTTTTCTTTTTTGTTAGATGTGAAAAATAACTCCTTCAAGGTGCTTATAGCTGCATTCGAAAGTATACAGACAATTGGTACGCTCATATAAAATAATCCGATGTGTATCCTCTGCATAGAAATCTTTTTTGGGGGAACATAGAATTTGTCCTTATCAGAAATTGTTCTCATGGATAATTTAGCGATTTTTTATCAGACATTTTTCTAAACGATACAATTTTAAGAAGATAACAAAAAAGATCGTGAGGGATAATGTACATTTTTTTTGTATATCCAGAGACAGTGGGGACGTTAGAGACCTCTAGATCAGGGGTTATTAAACTCTTATAAGTGTCCCCCTAAAAATATCGTTTCAATTTTGCCCCCCCCCTAAAAAAATGTGCATGCAAATATTTTTGTTTATAAACGATAAACCACATGAATATGCTATAATTGTCATACCACAGTGCTGCCAACTGTGAATAACCAAATTCGAAAATTACCATAAATTATATAGATAGATGAAAAGGAACCCTTGTGATGATATTATTTTCGAATTACGTATTATTTTTACCCATACTTTCATAATATGATAATATTTTTGGGTCTCGTCTAGTTGAGACCTGATATCAGCAATAATGGTCTGGGAAAGAACATTTAATTTTCAAATGAAACCAGTAGATTTAGGCAAAAACTAGTAGCCCAGGAGATGATTTTAAAAATCAGTAGATCAGTAGGGGTAAAATCAAACACTTCGAAACATTTTTACTTTAACGAAAATTTCCTCAAATATTCTAAATAATGATCCTGTTCAAATTTATGATATTTAAAAAGCCTCTTTATTCTCTCCATCATTATTTTAATATTAAAACTAACAATATTTACAAGAAAATTAATATATTTAATCTAATATGGTCTCCACACACTACTCGGATCACCAATAACATGATCATCTCGATTCTCTTGTGCATCAATATCATTGTCTTGTGTTTGATGATCTGATTCATCTTCTAATATCACATCTGGATTATCGGTTGTACTAATACCGATTTCTATACCACCTCTGGCCGAACTTATTGTTAGAGCATTTTCATTGCTAAGATATTGTTCCAATTTATCGGTACTATGTAAATGAAGGTGTATTTGGTTTTGATTAACTGTTGAATATACATGCGGATATAGAACCATTGTCGGTGGACCAGCATGTGGTGTGTATTGAGTTTGTGGCGGACAACCACTATATTGATAGTTATTGTAACCATTCGACCAACTATTATAGGAAGCATAGGACGGATTAATTGGTTCAATATCTGTTGGTTTAGTGGTGTATCCAGGGCTACTGCTGGTTCCTTGGCTTGTAACAATTGCCGTTGATCCGGTGGGATTTAAATTTGTGTGATGATATTCCGTGGGACAAAATTGCATATCTGAAATTACTATAGATTTGAATTTGTAAGAATCTTCTATTTCAACTGTTATTTATGAGTAAGGTAAAGTTTCTCAAAGTCGATACGAGATTTTTAGTTTATTCATAGAAAATAGGTATAGTTCGAAAGAAATGTTTAAAACTCACCAGTAGGTATGTGAAAATTCGAATGATGTTCTACTATATTAGCTGAATCGTATGCATACGATGGTGTTGATGAATATGGTGAGTAGGTAGGTGTAGCGCTTGTGTATCCCGTCCATTCAGCAGCACCCATTAAATTATTTTCTAGAATTAAAAAAAAAATTGCTATATAATAGTTTTAATAATTCCTGTAAAATTAACAAATTGAAAATGCAAATACAACAAAAAAAAGAAGAAAATCTCTTTTTAAGTGTTTATCAACTTAAATATCCCAAAAACCAACATTAATAATGACTTCCTATAACGATGATCCCGCGCGTTCAATATAATCACTAAATCATTAGTCGTCGTTTTGTTGTTGTTGTTGTTTCATTAAATAAAATCTCTTAAACGAGACGGTGTGATTAGCAAGAAATTTGTCGGCAAATTTATTATAGCACTTATATTAAGACCACACAAAAAGATCGAAATGATAGAATTTTTTGGGTGATCTTTGGATTGTAGTTTTTTTTTTTATAGTGAGTGGTGTTCCATTTATGAGTTATTATTGAAAATGTTTAGCATAGGTATCTCTAGGTATAAAAACGTTTGGTTCAAATTAATTTCTTCGCGAATTGTGTGTCGTTAATTAATTGATGACACTTCCTCAATATCTATTGTGGTTAGTATGGTCAATGTGACATTTTAATAATGGCGAAAGAATACTTTGATCATTCTAGTTTATTTTAGAAATCGAATAAAGTTTTAGTTAATTGGGATTCAAAGGTTATTATAGTGAAACACATGTCAAGAGTAAAGGATCAGCCCTATTCATGTTTTTATTACACACAATCAGTAGAATTTAATTACATATATCACTTACATAGCTATTTCATTGATTTTATTAACCAATTATCTACCACCAAACAAAAAGTATATTTTTTTAAAAAAAACTTATAAACTATTTAAGCGTAAGGTCCACTGCACGACCGGCCTTAATGGTCTTTGGGTTATATGAAATGAACCTGAGAATTGACTTCACTTCGACTTGTTGGCAATGTGTTTCCTAATGGTGCTCTACTGTTCTAATTTATCATTGATATTTTGTTATATCACACCTTAATCAATTAATAAAAAATAAAATAAAATAAATCGTAGGCACAGAACACAGTTATTTCGAAATTCCAAGGTGAAATTAAGAAATAACAAACGTAATCTTGTTGCAGTAAAATTATATTGTTTGCGTTCGCATATACATATATATTGGTGGTGGGGGAAAATAAATAAATCAAAAAAAATATTATTGTACGTATTGATCTTGTTACAATTCATATTTTCCGCTTGATTTACTGTGCTTCTGCTGATTTAGATTTGTTTTATGTAAAAAAATTACATGATCATAAAGAGGAATGGTTTCACGTTTACTTTGTTTGGTGTATATATATATACATATAGTGAGAAAATATTTTTTTTAAATATTTAATTTTCAACCATTATCGATATCAAGAAAAATTACTACCAAACCGACATTGAACCAATGATAGATATGATAAGGTGAAGAAAATGGAATTAGATCGGGGGGACACTGCAAAAAATCGACGATAATATAGCGAAGCCACGCTTGAATAAAATCCATAGGGGTATCGCGAGGACGAAAATGATCCAAAGCTACGTGACGTCAAATGGTCATCGAAGAAGCTAAAGCGAAAGGGAAAAAGTGGGTTGAAGTGAAGGTTTTAGCAATATTGTTGATGCCCTATGCTCCCTTTTCTCGGAGTAAACGAACAGATGATAATGATGATCATCATCATATCAATGAAATTAACTTAATTAAATCGATTTTTTTTCATTAAGACATCTTTAAATTGGAGGACGTTTTAGCAATAAGAGTTAGATGGATTGTGAAAAACTCTATAAAATTTCTAACAAATCTCTATATTTTTTTTTTGTAAATTGGCCCAAACTACGAAACGAAATGCAAAGGAATAAAATTCCATACAACACAAAGTATAACCAAAAGATGATAAATTGGTGTATGTTCTGCTAAATTAGTTGAATTATTCACAGTATATTTTGTAAATATTAACTACTCAAAAACGAAGAAGAATGCATTTTATTTGATTTTAAAATAAATTTTCAATCTATAATAATTTAATCATAACACAAGAAACAAGTGTTGCGTTAAATAAAAATGTTCAAGTAATCACAATTTGATCATAGTACGTGTACCGATCAATTCAACATCCGGTGGGTTATTGGATCTCTCGGTGCATCAGCAAGAAGAAACAACAAGTGATTACACATACTGAAAGAGCAAAAATAAAAAAGAAGGCTAAATACTAAAAAAAATCGCGTATACTACTGCATGGCCACAATATTTTTAGTTGCATGATATCCTACTCAACATAAGTGCATATATGTAGGTACAGTGTTGAACTTAGAATAGAACGGTTAGGTTAGTAAGAAGGACACATCTTGTAAATTGTTTAGGTTCATCTTCTCTATAGTGGTAATTCTGGAAACCACAATCTTTGAATTCCAATACCATTGTATGTTCCATTTTTTTTTACACTTGCGAGACATGTTGAGGTTTTGTTTGACACAGCTTCTTGATTTTATTTACTTAATACTGATACGGGACGAACAAAGAATGACAATAGTAAGGTCTAAGATTAACTCATTTGAATAGCGGTAAAATCAGGTAAATTACTCATGAATTGGTGATTAACTAGTTGACCAGTAGATAATGATTTTTTTGTTGAATTGAATGATGCAACAACCTTTAAATAATCCCTTAAGCCCATCACTGCATAAGCATACAATGTGGATCGTACGAAAGGGTGTACTAATTTAATATTGTTATTATTTATCATGTTTAATTTTATAATGAAAGACTTGAAGATGAAAAGGTGTGTTTTATCAATTAGCTGAGCCTGAAATTATGTTTCCGAATGGATTTTCTCATACCTATATATTAGATATACTCAGACTCACTGATGTTGCAATATGTAAAATTGTATGAAAACCAATCGGTACCAAAATGTTCGTATAACTAATAATTCACCAGATTTTGATGTGAATATCCTGAACCGATAAATAATTAACTTTTGGTCAAATAATCAACAAATGTGATTCAATGGAAATTCATCACTTTATTAATCTATGGCTATACACAGTAAATCTGGTCAAATTTCGCATAAAATCATGGAGTGCATCTGATGTAGCATAATGCTTCTATGTATATAAATAGGCTTGGTTGCGCCCCATTATGGAGCAAAATTATAATGTCATATTAAAAGTCCAAGTACTATAGCAATTGGTGTTTTATGTTTTTAGTACATATTTAGGAATTGAGGATTTTAATTTGGAACGACGAGTAATATAATAATTGATTGTGACATCAGAGAAAATCTATTTGTTCAGTTATTTTATCTAAATTACAATTATACTGGTTTAGAAGTTTCGAGAATTTTGCATTTAATTTGAATTCTCATCATCACTTGTATTACCTCACGTTCGACGTAGGAACAAAACAAATCTTTTTTGTTTTTCTAATTCAAATCTATCGGACATTTGTCAATATAAGAGGAGACCTTCTGTTTAATGCGAAATTTGAACTATCCGATCTCTATTTATAACATTATATTTTTATTGAAAATTAATACTTGGACCAATACTATTTTTAATTAATGTTAACGATTGTAATGCCTTTTATCCAACTAGGAACAACATTACAACTTCTTAATAAAATAAAAATCTACTTTATGTGAAAACAAAATAACTTAAGACTTAAGCCAAGCGGCAATCAAGCCGCTGGAAACTAGTGAGTCTAGAAGTGCAGTCCTTTCGCACTAATAGAAGAGTGAAGCTGCAGTGGGTACCGGGACACAAGGGAATAGCAGAAAATGAGGCGGCAGACTCTTGCTGAGAGAGAAAGGACCTTAGACATACAGGACGCGGAGACCATACTGACTCCGATGAGCGTCGGCATGAATGAACTTCAGAGTCGTATGTTTTAACCACACTATGGAAAGGTGGTAATTACCAATCATAATTTGATTTGAACCAACGTTACACGATATCTAATAATATTGATAAGAGTGATACGACATTTATTTGAATCCCTCCAAGGGCTTTTATGTACATTTAAAAATTCATTTTTCACACATTTTCATCTTATTATTATATGTAATAACAATAGATCAAACAAAACAAAAAAGGTGAATGAAACATTACCTCGCAAATAACCTTTCAATACAATTTATGTTAATCCGAGAACGGAAAAACGCATATGCTGATTGCAGATGGACTTGATAATGATATAGGAAGACGCAATAATATTTGCTCCGGTTAATAACAATGCTCCTTGAGTCAGAAGTTAATCATTGAATTGTAAATTGAAAACAAGAGCTGAATAAACGAAATATAAGAACTTGAAGTACGTGCTAGTGTTGTAACAGATAATTTTTTTTTTTTTTTTTTTTATGTATTTCATGGCACTTTGGCAAAGAGAAATTAGTTTTGCACCTTTATGCATACTATTCAGGAATGATTATTTATTATGGTGTAATATTGAATGCCTGATTTTGAATGTGTAGTTAATTTTTATTTTTGCTACTTTTTGTTATATGTAAATAATAATTGAGTTGAAATAACTATGGGATTGCCAATTACCATTTTATTAAAATTATAACATTTGCAGCGATAATCTAATGAAAGGGAATGAATAAGAAAATTCACAATTAATTTATAAAAATACAAGAAATATTTAATTTCAAATTTATTACTTTAATTGGTTATATGATATATTTCTATATTGAAGTATTCCGATTGAAACTTAATGCAAACAAAATTGCTCAACAATTTCAATTGTGCTTTATCCCAAAATCCCTACGATAATTACACAAAGTACTGATATCGACTTTTCCATCAGAGATAATTAATGTAAATATGCGAGTGTCGAACTCATATTAAGATTTACTTCTCAATTATTTCAAACTCGGTTGGTGGAGTTATGCTTTTCTGTAAATATTCGGCTATATATGTATATAAATATACATATATATAATTTGTCGTATATTTCTCTAAAGATTTTGGGTTGATGCTGTATTTGACATATTTTATTATTAATTATTTTGGGTTGAAGTCTTGTTTAAATATTTTTTTTTTTCAATATTGAATAATTATAGCGAGTTTTTATAATTTTTGTGCGAATTTAATTGAAAAAGTAGGGGATAATTTAACTAAAACGTGAATCTATAGAATTGTGATCTGCTAATTACCCAATTGCACATTTAATGGAGTCTCCAGGTAATGTTTTTTTTCAACAAATTTGTGTCACTTGGAGTTTTAATTACAAAATTATATGGACTGTTTTTGGGTAGATATATTTTCGAAATGGATTTTTTTTTCTAATATGTAGAAACACCTGGAGAGTCTAATTTCGAAAACCTTTTAATATTCTATAAATAATTTTTTTTAATAGCAATTCACCGACCAATGTGGTAGAGGTGATGTCATTTGGAACGGAAGGTCCCGGGTTCGATTCCTATCTAAGAGTGAAAATGTCTTTTTCTCTCATACGGAGATTGAGCTTTGGGCCGAGTGGTTCGAATTTTAGATCTAGGCCATCATTTTAGGGAATAATTGCTGAAATTCGCAGATTTTAAGAAGAAAACATCTCAAATGTCAAAATATCTGAAGTATGAGAATTTGTAGAGTTTAGCAGTTGCGGTATTTTCACCTGATTTTATGTTAAAAGCCCTCCGAAAAAAGGTCAACGAACTCCCGTAGAAAGAGTCTCGAACACGAGGAATTGTGGCGTCAGCTTAAAAAAATCCCCATCTAGGGTTAAGAAAGCTCATTACTTTATCATAGTAATCGAAATGAGTTGAGCTGAATTCAATCATTTAGCTAGGTCACTAGCTTTATTTAAACCTTTATGAATTGATTGTCATATCGAATTTAATTAAAAAAAAAGTTTGTCCACTTATTTAAAAGATATTTGGACCACCCAAAACACAAGAAACAAGAAAATTTTCTTTTTTACCACCATATTGCACTAGTTGTGCAGTTTAATTGCATAAGATCTTATTATTTTTATATGTGCAAAGATTTTTACCGTACCAACTACCTTGTCCTCCATACAAATAAGGCAAGTAAGCACAACAGAAACATAATCATTTATTCGCTATTAAATAACAAAGTGAATAAATCGCAATATAAATTTTCATACCGTCAATCGATGAAGTGAATAATTAAAGAAAAAAAAAATTGTATCTGGAGAGCTAATAACAAGATTAAGTCAAGTATTTTATTTCAAATTATTGTCATTTTATATATGTAAAGCAACATTTTTTACATGATTGCATACGATTTTTTTTTATTCGATCATGTATCATGTGTCATTGTTTATACCTCATTTTATCGCGCGATACCATAGAAAAATCTGAATTATTTTTTGCATAATAAATTGCGATTTAACGCGATTTTAAATTTAATGACTATATACATAAGTACTTAAGAACTTCTTTTCCAACTTCAACTAAATCTTTACACTTTCCAAATACATATGTAATTTAAACACCAAAAACAATAAACAAAACGATAAGCATAAACACACAGTAGTACATGGAACATGGTAGCAAATTAAATTAGCGGTTTTTACTGTTTCCATACGTAAAACCCCTTTAATTTGCTGATTACCGCCATAAAATAATTATCTAATGACCATAGCATAGTTTGACAAAACTACTAATTAAAATCGTTAATTCACAAGTAGTGAGTTGGATTGTGTTTGTTATACATGAAAAAAAAAGACATCGCACCAATAATCACGGTGTTTTCAAAATATTTGTGGTAAATATAATTTACAGTTATACCACAAAATAGTGGAATAGTGTTCTATATATGCACATGTACAGTGGTGTTCATAATATTTTGTATGAAAATGATGAAAATTGGGAATTTCTTCTATTTATAAAAAAAAATGTTTAGTGAGTTTTTAGTGAGAGTTAGTTTAGTCATCAATACAATTCCCAGAATCTGGTTATTCAGGAAAAATTCGTCAATGGTTATCTAAGCTCACTTATCGCCATCATCGGAAAGAATGGCTGATGGTGATTCATGTGAAACTACTGAGTCAGATTAGCAAATATTAATTTGTATATACATTTTTTGTATTTTTTTATTATTGTTTACTAGTAAAAAGCCTGTTGTAATGACAAAAGAAATAAACATTAAAATTATGTTTTGCTTTTATTTAATAATTATTTAATCAAAGTCCCATAAGAATCCTGAGAAAATCTTGAGTAAATCAATAAATTATACCCTTTTGATTTTAAATCTCTTTTTCCACTTAACTTTTATACTTTATTAAAATTTTTCCCAGAAGAAACTTTGGATTGTGGCTAACATTTCATAAGCAGTATGTATTATAATATTCCTGTAAATAAAGATTTTCATAGCATGCACCATATATTTCTTCATATATATGTTGTATGAAGATTTTGTAAAAAAAAAAAATGTAAACGTTGAAAAATATATCCATGTTCAACAAAGAACGTCGGTTGTTGTCGTCGTCGCACTTCTTGTACAACATACAGAATAAAACACATTCATACATTTAATGCGTTTGTGTTTGTGAGGTGAGGAGCAGTTGCTTAATTATAAATATAGATTTCTTTCAATTAGTAATCCAAATAGTGTACCATGATATAAATATGATTAAATTAGTATCATCATATATGTATCAGGATTATATATATAGTGAACCATTGTATTATAATCGGCACACTACAATACAACAGTTTTTTGTGCATCGCGATTGCTATAATAATTTCTTATACTTTACCCTTTATAAAAATATTATATAAATGTTACCACATGAACCTGATACCTAGAGCCTTCTTTTGCACTAATTTGAACCCCTTGGAGATCAATGTCTGGCGAGAAAAATAAGTATATTATTATTGGTATACACACCGTAATCGCCGAAGCTAATGAAGGAGGAAAAGAGTAGACGGAAGTGAAAGCTTTGGCAACGAACGCGATGGCGGCTTTTTGTGGATGGCCTATTTTTTTTTTTTTTTTTTTATTTATTTATTTATTTTTTACTTAAAGAGCTATTGCTCACGTAAGCTATATAATTTTTTTTA
>JANSTT010020042.1:0-10260 GCA_026745375.1 Platyura marginata | reverse complement strand
ATATTTTTTGCTTTTTGTGGACCGTGTTATTTCAGAATCGTGTAAAAAAAGACCGTGTAAAAAAAGAGTTGGGTGTAGTTACTTCTTTTTTTCAAATCCTTTATAATAACTTCACTTTTGTGTGTTTGTGGGCAAATCTTCCAACACTTTCCATCATCCAATCAAGATAACATAGACACAGACTAATTGCCGATGATAATGCATGCTATCAAATTTTAGGCACCCCCACATTTACCCACATTCCATCATCCAATCAAGATGAGACTTGGCTCATAGAGTCATTGCCGATGATAATGCATTCTATCAAATTTTAGGCACCCCACCCTCTTCCCACCTAAAGGATTTATACGAAAAATTTTGTTTTTCAAGGTTAGTTAAATTACTAACTTAATTTTATGACTGGAATACGTAAGAAAGGACAAGATTTACTGCTTACTAAATAAAACTATGATTAAAGGATGAACAAAAAAGATTAAAAAAATAGAAGAAATTACAAACTAATCAAATTAACCTCTATATATGATCCGGACATTATTCTGCTTCTCATAGAATTCTATAATATTATTTACATAATTAGTATTTCTGGATTTTAAATGAAATTAACAGGTGAAGTTAAATTTGTCTAAGAAGCTTTCCTGATTATTGTCGAACTTTTTTACTTTAACTAATGCTTTTGACGCGAAAGTACTTCTGTTGACTTGTGCAAAAATTAGCTGAATACTATAACATTGCATCTTAAGAAATGGAGTGCATTCGATTTAGCAAAAAAAATCCCTTCCATTAAAAGTGTAGTTGTCTACATCTAGATTGTCAGTTTGAATTAGATTTAAAGCTCGTCTCAAGGTCGTTATGTCCTATCCTACAGCCGTTCGCCAAAACAGCAGTCCTTTGCTAACTATCATTTCTGAATATTCTATAGTTGTTATTACTTAGTCTACATATGAGATGAGTCTCATTCTCTCATTGATAAGTAATATATCTGGATTATTAGTTGTAATAAAATCGTAAAGACAATGTCTTTCTTGCTGGATTAATAAGTGATCCTGCATTTAATGTTAGCATTTTAAAAATATTGCTATTACTATGGGTCATTCTTTTAACAGGATCCCAATAAATCTATATTTAGTACATACAATATAAACCCTTAATATTAAAAAGATCATCAATTTCCTGTTCCGGAGGAATGAATTTAGTTTTATGCTTTCACTTATCGACTTGGAGGTTGAAAAAGGAGTTTAGTTTCAGAAAACTTGATACCAATTTCCTCTATGATTTCCTCCTTTATGTAAGTAGTCCCCTGAAACACATTTTAACAAGAGGGATGAATTTTTGGTCTCTTTTGGCGTAAAAGTATATTATGAGCGCACCTTGTTTGCTCTTGAAACACCCTTTAGTGAATTTTGTGATCTGTAACCAATAATTTTGTACAATTAAGTATTTCTAGTTAAAATCAACTCAAAATTTGATTTAGGAAAGAATGTTGACATTATTTTCGGTTGCTCCCGATATTGGAGGACAATATTTAAGTTTAGTGTTTGAATTGGCATTATCATTTTTACTCAAATTAACATTTCTACTATTGGCATTAGTTCTACTAGTACTAACACTAACAGTACTATCAGTCTTATCATTACTAAGGAATTTTCAAAACATATTTTAGTCCTTCAAATGAAAAAAATTGGACTACAGCGAACATCTTGTGAACATTTTTTGGCGGTGACACCATATTTTGCCAAATTTGTCAAATTGAATTCATTAAAAAAATATTGCATTATAATCCATGTGTTGGATATTATCTGTTATGAACCTAAATGTACTTATTCTAATAAATAAATATAACACTATTAGAATATACTTTTTGCTGTCTGTCTTTTTCGTTATTCTTCTTTTCGTCTTCATCATTCATTTTCTATTTATTAATTATTATTTTTATTTTATTTTATTGTCTCTCTTTTACCTAATGTTTTGAATTGCTTATGTGTTTAGCTTTACGTATTCGCTAATTTAAGAACACTTATATAATTATATTACTATAATTTATCAACTTAGAATTGCGCTCTGCGCATGTAATTAGTTAATTAGTATTAGGAGTGCGTAAAAAGTAAAACTAAAAAAAAACAAATCTTTGGTATTATCCAACGCCTAAATAAATGGATTAAATCAATAGGTAGGTACTCCAGCCTAATCGCTATCCATCCTTTAATATACATATAATGTGTATTTTAATTAAGAAAAGTTATCCTTTTGGGAATTGATAGATCGATTGATTGAACTTTGGTAGGAAATCCACTTCGCATGCCGGCCAAATAAGTTTGAACAAACATACATAATTAAGGTGGATTTACATCCTTTCCTTTAATTTAGCATTTAACCACTCCAGGCGGTTAATGTTATGTTAATGTTAAACATAAATATAAACCATTCCAAACGCACCTCGACACATTAATTAAATAATGTATTTACCTCTGTATATATGGCAGAAATTTTCAGAAATTTAATTCAAATAAAAATTGGTAAGCATATTATGGAGTATTGAAAACCATATTTCAAAATATTCTGTCTGCACATCTAATCTAATATATGTATGTATGTACCAACACGTAAATGTTATTCCATCGACGAAAATTGAGATGATGATTTACGTGAATATTTATTTATTTAGCAAAATCTAAACAAAATGTTGTTTGCGCTAAAATCCATGACAGGAAAAATAAACAACATAAATATTTTAAAATTCGTAGAATTAGATCATTTTTAAACGATTTAAATGTAATATTTGACTGTCATATCTACATATCCATATGTATCTAAACTAAGTATCAGCACTCTTGCTCTTTGTCATATCTATGTATGTATATCGTTCCTTCCAATGACAACTATGATAAGTCGACTTTTCATGTTTTTGAGTTATTGACATTTTCTTGACATTGACAATGAGTTTTATATTCTGTCAAAATGTCAGTAGTCTACAATTGAAAATGGAGATTTTACAAGGCTTCATTTTTATACATTTTTCGAATTTCCAAATTTTGTCACAAAAGTTTAATTTGAACTTTTTATGATATCTATAATAACGCGACTATCATTATAAGAAACTATTTTTATGCCCATATGATCAAAAGGGTATTATAACTTTGGTACGGAGTTTGTACAGGCCTGTTAATACTTACTTATCATAGATAAAAAATTTAACACCATTGTCTTTCTAGTGAAATTCTAAGTCCAAATATGTATGTCCGTTCGTCTATTTTGGAGCAAATCGGACAATTTTGATATAAGCATGGGTTTCCAAACTGCGGCCCGCGAGCACAACCAATGCGGCCCCCAGTAGCGAACCGGACATGCCTCGTGTCCGGCCCTTCATAGTTTATTTTGATTACATTGTAACTTCAAATCAAAATAATGCCAATACTTATTAAGAGCAGGGGTTCTGAGTAAATAAAATAGATTGGATTTATCTTTAATGCCTCAAACACAATTCATTATTCAATCATGGAAAAATCATGCTGAAAATACGCTATATCATCCATGAGGGAGAATATAACGAGAGTCCAATAATTTTGTTCTTTTATATTGAATGGTAAAATATTGTTTAAATGTCAAAATTTTAATTACAGGGCGGAACAAAAACACTTTAAACTGGCTTCTTTAATATATAATTATTGTATATTATAGAAAAGTACTGAAGCCACCCTGTCACTGTCATACAGCATTTAAAACCAACTTTCTCATTTCTACTTCCCCTCATGTTCGCGATTATGGGAAAACGCAAGAGAAAAAAAAAGAAAATATAAAATTGTAGAAGTACAGAAAGAGAAATATTTCATATTTACTAAAAAAATTTTTTTTTGTGGATGATAAGTCAATTTCCCGGAAACCCGTCAAATATATCTAAAAACTAATAATGCGGTCAAAAAATAAACCAAAAAATATTAATTTTCAAAAAAAAAAATTTATAAAAAAATTAATCTTTAGCTGAAAAATGAACCTCTTGAATTAAGAAAACTTTTAACGGTTCTACTGAAAGGTGAGCAAAACTGAGTTATCATAGTAGACGTTGGAAGGGACGATATATTCGACCATAAGTATATGTAGGTACTTATTCTTATTATAAGTACCTATAGTTACCTATTAATTTTTGGGCAGCTGCAATGATTTAATTTGTATCAACAGAGTGAATATAAATGTGCATAAGTAATTAAAAAAATCACTTTTACAACTGAATTAATATTTTATCAAAAACAATTATTTGTTTATTGTTGTGCTTATTGTATGTTCGAGTTATGTCGTATTTAATTGAATTTTCGTTGTTAATTGGATGCACAGCAAGGCGACGCAAATCGAAATAATCTATTACATTGGATTTCTATACGACTTCTTTTAATGGGTTCCACCAAAATTATCGCATCAGTGTACATATAATATTCGCCTAGAATCAGTGCTATTAAAACGGAATTATTTATTATTTAAATTTCAAATCTTAACCCTACAGCCGCGGGCAACATTACCTTATATCGCATTTCACTTATTTTATACAATTCAGCGAGCAACGCTATTATTGCGTGCCTATAAACTTCCTTAACAATAAAGAATGAAAGCGCGACAGAGAAAATCTTCTATTAACCTTCTTGGACGGACGGGGACAAATTTAAACATATTTTTTCCTTAAACAGACAATTTCAGACAAACGAGTGTTTTATCCATTTAAAATTAGCGCAAACATCTAAAAGTACTGAAATTATTGTTTAAAAGCACAGGGTTAGCACCATTAGCGACATTTTCGACCCTACAAAAACAGAATTGGGTGTATGTACTTGTTTATTATCGACGACTTTGCCTGTGTCTATTTTGTCCGATTAAAAGCCCAAGAAATGTTGTTTGTATTTAAATTATTAAAATTTGTGCACGTAATAAGGAAATTGTTTTTATTTTAAATATAAAACATTTATGTCAATAATTCCGTGTCACAGTGCTCCAAACCTACAATTTGTTAATTCAAAATTGTGTCACTTTTTCCGTCATCTCAACCAATTTGTTTACATTTTCTTCTATCAAAATGACGTACATTTTGGGACATATTTTCTGTATGCAAAAGTGTTCGCTTAAGGTATGGAGTACTGTATATGTCGAGTTAATGAACGGGGCGTTCCGCATTCCGCACTCCGTACCAAAGTTATAATACCCTTAGAAATTAAATCGTTGCAAGTACGTCATTTTTTGAAATGGAAAACCTTTTCATCTATAGCGACATTGTTCAATATCCGGGAACGTTTTTATATTTAGGGAATTCTCTCAGAATTGTAATACATACTAGCGAATTTCGTGATAAATATAGAATTCAATTCTTAGTATGACTATAAAAATATGATTGTCCAAAATATATTTGCGGTTTCTCATATTCATTTTTTCAGTGAATTTCTTTTTAAAACGCAAAAAGAAAAATTGGATGTCCAAACAACAAATGCCAAGAGAAGTAAATATCGTCAATACACTTTTCAATACTTATATGATGAGATATTTATTTAAGCATTATAAAAACGAAAATTGAAAGAAATTATTACATTTAATTAGAGCTATAACAATATTGGAGCATCCATAGAGTGAATCACAAAAAGGTAAAGTACCAATTTATTTGTCGGTAATCAACGATGAACTTTGACCATCAAAATTAAACACAGGTATATACAGTAATCTCTCAATGGTTTTGCCATTCTTAAACCAATACCAGCCAATATCTCATTTTTGAGACGTATTTTATTTTGGCCATATTTTTTAACATAAAAGCTAATTATTTAAATTTTTATTGTTTTTAAGTATTCTACTGGCAAATTATATACAATCTTCAAAAAAGTTGTTCATAATTTCAAATTTCCACTGTTTTTAATAAATACACTAAAATATCGGATACCCGGATACTTGGGTTGAAAACACTAGATCCTACTCTAAGGCCGGTCCTCCACTGAATGCGTTTTCGTCCAAATTGCAAATTAATTTTACAACATTCATCTTTTTTTCACTAAAAAATATAAATATTAACACAATTATTCGTAGCCGTGAGGCTGGTCGTCCCACTGCATGTGTTTTCGTACGAATTGTGTTCGTCAGAAATGTGACGAATATATGCGAACGATCCGGATACACCGAAATGTATTAAGCATCGTCCACTGGATGCGATACAATTTGTGCGTTACGTATAACGCGGTACTTATATAACGCTGTTTCGCTACAACGCGGTTTTGAAATTGCTAATTAATTGAAAACCATTCAAACTCAACTGAAAGTTAATTGAAAACCATTCAAATGTGACAATTGAATTTTTTTTTTATTTGAAACGTAACCCTACTTTTTATATGGGTTCCTAGCATCGTATTACGTCGCATTTTTGTAATACCTAACCTCCGCGTTATACGAGGGACGCCTGTATATGTATATTGTGTACGACTATATGTCGTTACTTACGATTAGGATTAACCATTGAATTTAAAAAAATATTGCATAAGACTGTAAACTTTATTGAAAATGTTTCCCAAAGAAAAATTTGAAACTAAACTTTTTTCTGTAAGAAAGCAAAAAACAATTTCAACGTAAGAGAAGTAAAATAAAAAATTGTTTTCTTAAACAGACAAATTTCATTGCAATGTTAAAGAATGCGAAAGAATTATTTAAATGTAGGTCAATAAATTTTCTCAAAAGTATTTAAAAACTTTTTAACATGTACAATATACTTACTTTTTCTTGTGTCGTGTCTTTCATAATAGCTAGACTTAAAATTTATAGGAAACAATTTTTTTCAGACAATATGAAATATTTTAATCGAAATATTAACATGTCCGAAACATATTTGGTTTAGGAATGTTTACCTTAGTGTTTTTTTTATTACTTAATTTTGGTCCTAGTTAAGCAGTAGGTCTATTTCGATACATATTTGACAAAAGGCCCTAACATCATTTTTTTCAAAAATGGTTTTTTTAATGAAATTTGGTAATTTGGGATATGCTTTGGGATTTGAAATTAGCTTAAAAATATAGTTAATTTGATTGACTATGAAACACATGCATGGACTGTGCCTGACCAGTGAATTGCACACATTCTTTATTTATGCATATATGGAAAGTGTATAGAAATTATATAAAATTGATTGCAGTGCCATAACGGTAGGTTATTGAATAAACACTTTCCGCACAAAAAAAATTTGATTTGTATTGGAAAGTTTTTATTTACATAATAATTAAAAAAAAAGAAAAAGAAAATATGTATGCGAGCGAATCGAGCAAGTCAAGAATATGTTTAAATAATTTTTTGTTATTACAGTGGCAATAACAGCTGTCTCGAACATAAAACAAAAACCACTCACTGCACGTGTGTTTGGAATTGTCAAAGTGTGACGTTATGCAAAAATAATCACAAAAATCAGTCTGTTGGATTTTTATTAAATGCATTGTCGTACAAATAAATTTTATTATGCATGCATGGAAATTCTTCTTTATAACGTTGTAGATATGAAAAGGAAAGGAAAAAAAATAGCTGCTGTACCTATAATTTTATATGCAATTGAAATTGTCTTGTAATAATATTTTCAGTTATAAAGAGCCATACTAAGAAAAACTGTAATAACAGCAATTACATCATTTCTTTACTGGAAATTCGTCATAGAAAGTATATTTATTTTAATCATCAAGATAAATATTAGTTACATACACTTTTTGTTTATTACTGCGAAAAAATCATATTGAGTGTGTTAGAATATATGTATGTAAGTATACGCGATATTAATCTAATGAGAGATATGTACGTACATACATATTATGTAGATGTGTTGTTATACTTACCTATATACTTATCAATGTATGTATATATGAAAGTAAGTATGTATCCAATTCAATACCATACCAATTGTATAGAAATAGATTGAGAGACAATTAATTGAATTTTTTGGGAAATCACAACGAAATAATAAGATAAATATTTCTGTGTATAAATAAACATCGAAATCGATTAATACTGAAGTGAGATAATTAATTTATTTCTTGGAAATTGAAATGTGAAAAATTTACAAAAAGTACAATTTTGGTGGAAGTCTTTGTCAATATTTAATGAACAAGATAATAAATAATGTTAAGTATTGAGGCGCTTTGTAATAGTTTTTTTTTCATTCATACTTATTGTTTTAAGCTAATTGCAAATTACTTAGAACTAAAGTAATTTTAAGTATGTATAATTGTAGGTATAAATTCATTAAACAATTAAATATTTGGTAAAATTGTATTTAAGTAGAAATTAAATGATTTGTTCGATAAGTACCTACTTACTGAAAAAAAAGAGAGATATCTAAGGATAATTATTTATAATTATACAATTATTACTACAATTTTTATTATTTTTTAACGATTGTTAATAAAAAGTCTCGACCAAAACAGTGTAATAATGACTATTTTCTGCACTCGATCAAAATCTAGAACGGTTGTATGACATCAAAGTCATATTTGTGATGCTCTATTGCTTGAGACAGTATGAGGACGATATCAATTTTTGTTGTAAAAAAAAATAATTGGTTTTAGTATATAATTTACCTATTCACTTATTTATCATATACATACAGGGTGATCTATATCGAGTTTTCTATGTTGGCAGCACTGTAAATATCAATAATCACGCGTGTTCAAAATGTCAGATATTAGTTTGTTACAACACATTTACGAAATGGATCGCTTAAGCACCGCTCAACGCATCAAAACTGTATAACTGTTCTACAGAAATAAAAATTCTGTACGAACTGTGTATGTAATTTACGGGTGGAGGTACATTTCCACCTCTCTGGGTTTGTTAATAAGCAAATTGCCATATATGGGGTGAGAAAAACCCTCAGGTGATTCACGAGAGACCATTACATGTCCAAGTGACTGTTTGGTTCGCATAAAGAATACAACAATAAAGATTTTATTCATAGACCGAAAAGTTCTATGACATACCGTTATGGCGCTGCAATCAATTTTATGTAATTTCTAGAGTTTTAATTATTTACTCGAAAAATATTTGGTTTACGCAAAAAATGATAGAGAATAAAAAAAATGAAGATTTTATTTATAGAGCAAAAAGTTCCACAACCAGCCGTTATGGCGCTACAAACAATTTAATGTTATTTCTAATTTACTCAATATTTTTTTGTTGTACAGACAAAATAGACGCGGACAAAGTCATACATAACTCGTACGGGTATATTATTGTGTTTTAAACCTGTAAGATTTAAAATAGCTTTTAAGCTAAAGATGATTAAATTAGGATAAGGCGAACTGGATTTATTTACTACCGTTGATCACCCTGTACATGGTAATATCATCACACCTCTAATACAAAACACTTAGCTGTGCTAAGAAAAACTGTTGTTTTTTTTTTGCTTTAACCTTAGAACCGTGTTTGGAGAACCCAGGACCCCAAAAAATTTTGACAATTGTAAAAAAGTAACTTCTATTTCATTTGTATACCTAAGCTGGCATTCATTCGAAAGAATACGATGTCTGGATCTCGTTTTACTTAATAATAAGAAATTACTGTGTCTGTTATGGTAGGTAAAATAGGTCAATTAATGTGCTATCTGTGTATTTTGTATGCAAAATATATTGGGGTCCTGAGGTCCCCACAGCACGACATTTGCTAGAAAAATGACAACACGGTTCTAAGGTTAACTCACTGAAATTGCCGTGTATGAAAACACATTTATACTGTATAAATATTTCAATTTTATAAAAATTAATTAAATTCACAAAAACAAGATAAATTCACAGAAAAAACATTTTAGGTATTGTTTTTTTTTTGCGAATTTTGTGTGTGTGCAAATAAATTGTTTTTCAGTGAGCTTATCTTTTCCGCGAATTTTTTCCTTTTTAGTTTGAGTTCAAAGCCTAAAATATTAAGCGTCTTATTTTCATTCATTTTTGTGTTGTATATTTATTTCAATTGAAATGTTTATTTCAAACGCAAAATTGAAAAAAAAATCGCATTCAAATAAAAAATATTTTTTGAAATAAATTTAAGAATCAATTAAAAATTAATTTAAAATTTATAAAAATGGTCTGTAAAAACATAATGATAATGTCTAACGCAAGAAAAATCTGTTTGTGAAAGTATACTAATTATGCATTTTAATTGTCAATCAGCTTAAAACCCAATCATAATCATAAAATATGTACAGTGGTGTCGCGATAATTCGGACAATTAGAAACCAGAGCCTGTCCGAATTATCGAATTGTCCGGATTTCCAAA
>JANSTT010020041.1:0-10262 GCA_026745375.1 Platyura marginata | reverse complement strand
TAATGAAATACTAAAAATAATAATAAATAAAACCTTTCTCCATTAATAAATTATTATTTAGACTAAAACAGTCATGTGCTAAAAAATTTGCTCTGAGTGAACCATCTTATACTTTATCTATGCTAAAACTCTTAAATGCTGTCAATGTCCTACTTCTTTTTATATATTTTTGAACGAACAATAACAATTAAATTTATTTAATTAAGGAAACGGTTTTTTGTGGGTAAATGGCCATATTTTTTTTTTTTGATTTATTCAAAATACATTCAATATAGAGATGAAATATGTGCGTAACTAAAATTGGCAATATTATCAATTAATCAACAAAATGTAGTAAAAAATGATAATTCTCTTGATAGACCAGAAAGTACTAAACTCTACCATTATAGGAGCTACAATCGATTTTTATATGAATTTTAGGTATTGACGATGACGAAAGTGTTTATAATGTTGGCGCAATGTCTATGACTGCAACCGATGACCATATATGGCCATCGATGCAAGATTTGAACACAAGATTACGACGTGTAATAACATCGTATCAACGAAATTATAAAAAAGAAGAATTAAAACAACAACAAAAGGCTAAGGTAAGCGTTAGTTGTATGAAAAATGTTTATTTTGTATTGGGTAATGGGCGTGGTCAGTTTATATCGGTTCTTTTGTACATTTAACGGCGCCTTTTGGAAAACAAATGAATATTTAAGTGTTTGTATCTTACAAAACATTTCTTTATTTATCAATTTGTTGCCAAAGGACGCCTTAAATGTAATTAAAGTAATTTTACTTTTTATTTGTGATTTAGAAAGAGAGGTATTCAGTTAAAAGTACATTCTAGTTAAATAGTATATTGTGTTTTTATTGTTTGTTAGTAGTTTAAATTTTGATAATCTGATTACATACATTTAATTAAAAATAAAACTAACCAAATCAACCATCCAATTATATTACAAAATGTAGTTAAATGAAATTAGTTATACCTGTACATATTTGGTTAACATTGTTAGCATTTTTTTTGCAATATGATCTGTGTGTCTTTAGTTACAAGCGTTAGTTACAACACCATCCACATCAACTCATCAATCGGCTGCAATAAATGCGGCAAGTAATTCGTCAACACCCACTTCTTTAAATAATGCTGTAGCAGCAGCTACTGCTGCCGCAATGTCTGTTCAGCAGCAGCAACAACATCACCAACAGCAGCAACAACAGCAGCAGCAGCAACAACAGCAACAGCAACAACAACAGCAGCAACAACAACAGCAACAGCAGCAACAACAACAACAACAACAGCAACAACAACAGCAAAATCAGCAACAACAACAGCAAAATCAGCAACAGCAGCAGCAACAACAACAACAAGGAAATTTGTCATCATCTTCCGGACAAATGCCTAGTGCTGCCGATATTGGTTTAATGATAAGTTTGGGATTAGGACTTAATCCATCAGATGCTTCACAATTAGCCAATTGGGATTTACAAAAGTTGGCTATGCTACTGGTTAGTATTTTTTATAAATTTAAATATTATAGACCAGAATAGATGATTTTTGTTTTGCATTATAGTAGTTTACTAACACTTTGTACATACCTATATAATTATTTGTGTATTAAATTTTAATTTTTATAATTTAGGCAAAATTTTTAATTTTTGAATATATTTTGAATTTTTTAAAATTACAAATGAAACTGACTTAGTGATGGGAAGTAAAACTGACTTAGTTTAGTTAGTAGATTTATACGATGGATTATATTCAAATTTGATATACCTAAATAGCCTGATATATTGTCGGCGATAAATTGACATACAGGCATTAATATACATGTGTGTGTGTGTGTGTCTGTCATTTTTACATAGTATTCATTTTTTTTTTTTTTGATAAATATTGTGAGTTATAAACTTCTTTAAGCCTGGCGCACACTGAGGCGGTATAGCGGTGGGGGTAATATACGCACACTAAAAGCAATGGCGATGGCGGTATAGTAGACATTGTTTCCATGGAAATGAATAATAAATACTTTTTTATTAGTAAAATAATTTTTTAATTTTTCTGACATTGCGGTTTCCATGGAAATCAATAATAAATTCAAGCGCGGTAGGCGGTTAAATAGAACGCCACCCTGGCCGCGCTGCCGCGGCGGTCATACCGTCCTAGTGTGCGGTGTCAAATACATTTTACTGTGTTGTATTGTACCGACACCGCCTCAGTGTGCGTCAGGTTTTAAAGATACAATTTGAGAAATAATATATACCTCGATAGTATACTTTCAAATACAGCGTGCCTTATCAGCCTTATTCTTCTCGTAAATATAGAATTCCTTCGTCTGTTAAAATGACATTTTAAACTGTAACATTTTTTTATATAGTAAATCAAATTTTCAGTAGAAGAGCTCGCATTGAGGTCAGTAGTCTTGGAAATCTTGAATGCATTTTCTTAGACATTGAGGACCATATCTGTAAAAAAAATTAGGAGGAACTTTTTATAAATATAAAAATAAACTTCTTAAATTTGTTGAATTATGTACAAATCCTTAACAATATTGTCCGAATCAGAACATAAAAGATTTCCCTAAATTTCATTTAAATGATCTTTAAAAGTTTATTACTTCAATCGTTAATGTCTCACCGGAAGACTAACTAAACTCGAAGAGAAATTTAAAAGAAAAGTTGATCCGTTTTTCTAGTTTATACCGCTTTTTTATTGAGTATTTAAATAATAAAAGCAATTTTACTGTATTAGCGAGGAATACTTGATAAGACCATAAGAAAGAAACCGTCTAAATTCTACTCACTATTATCAATGCTTAAAAGTTGTTTTTTTTAAATATGTGTGTTATGTTTATTTACATAAATAAAATTTTTATAATATTGAAAAATCAACAATTTTAATTCCAAAAAAGAAACAATATTTGCAGAAAATGGAACGCCGCGAAAAAATCGAACAAGCTGTCAAAGAACGGGAACGCCTCCGTTTAGATTCTGTACAAAAAAAATGGAATCGTCGTGAAGAAAATGAATTTCTACGTGTTCTCACCGGTTACGGTGTTGATTTACAACAATGCACTACAGTACCAACACCCGATTGGATTCGATTTAAAGCAATGGCCAAACTTGATAAGAAAAGTGACGAAAATTTAAGCGATTACTATAAAGTCTTTATAGCAATGTGTAAACGTCAAGCGGGCGTTCGACTAACTGAAGATGAAAAAGGTCTGGAAGGTATTATCGATGATATAAGTGAGGATCATGCCCGGTTAGTGTTAGATCGTTTGGAATTACTATCGAAATTGAGGGAAATTGTTAAAAATTCTCGATTAGATGAACGATTAAAATTATGTCAAAACAATTTTGATACACCCGATTGGTGGGATTCCGGTCGACATGACAAAGAATTGATAAAGGCTGTACTGAAACATGGTCTTTATCGTTCAGAATATTATATATTCAATGATCCCGAATACACCTTTAGTAAATCAGAACGATTATTTGTGGAAGAATTTGAGTCACATGTATTGAAAATTCATGAAGCCGAAGATTTGGACAACAAAGAACGACTTATTAAATTGGAAAAGGGCGACAGTACATTGCAAATTGAGAAAATTAAAAAGGAAGAAGCCGATGATGGTGAACATAAAACAGAAGTAGAGGAACTCTGTAAAAATGATATCAAATCAGAAGAAACAACAGATAAAAAAGAACCAGCAAAAGACATTGAACTGGACAATGAAGCAGCTGCTAAAAAGGATACAAAAGAGGATTCATCCAGTGAGGAAGAGAAACGTGTTGAAAGTCCGGCAAAAAGTGATGTTAAAGTAAAGGAAGAAGAGGAAATTTTAGATGGTAAAGGTGATCCGGATGATGATGAAGTGATGAAAGAAAAGGAAAAGGCTGTTGAAGAAGAGTGTAAAAAACAAGCGGCCGAACTAAAGGCACGTTTCCCTGATTTAGAAGTTATTCAACCCTTGGTTAAAGTTAAACCGGCGGAACTTATCAGAGAAGTTAAAGGTAATTGAAAAAAAACTTGTCATTGTTCCTTTAAGTTAAAATTTTTTGTTTTGTTCATAGAAAAACCAAAAATCAAAAACGAATGTGCAATAAAAATCAGGTGGTTCCGTGATTTTGCATTAGAAAAACGTATAGGGCACATAATTTATTGTGTTGAACGAATGGAATGGCCCATTGGTAAATCCTATTCGGCATATACAGGCTGTCAAGGAATGGATCTAGACATTCCACTATTCGAAACGGTAAAACATTTACCAACCGCATTGGATACAGCTAGCCGTCGTTCAAATACGCCCGATGTTATAACTATAACAACCGATCAAGGCCTATCGAAACAATTACAAAACCAAATGAGCGCGACAGCACTCAATCAATTGGCAGCTGCTACAACAAAAAAACGAAAAAGACACATTGCTATTGATGTGGAAACGGAACGTGCCAAATTACACGCTCTATTGAATAGTACACAAAGTCCAGGTAATTTATAGGTGACGATCTGTTACGAAAATTCAATTAAAATATCTTGTTCAATTAGTTTCAACAAAACCAACATGGGGCGATGAAGAATCAAATGAATCTCGGCGCAGTACATCTTCATCAAATTTACAGCCACCACCTGCTCATCAGCATCAACCACTAACTCGATCAACGTCAACTGCGCCAGCCAATTACAGCAAACCAACTGTTATACCAGGAACATCGAGTACACTTACTCCCATTGATTTGTCATCAAGGTAATCTCTACAGGAAAATTGGTCAAAATCATTTCAATTTTTAATTAATAAAATGTATCTTTTAGTCTTCCTAAAGTTAATATGGCTGACATGCTTAAAAGTCCTATGGATATAAATGAAGTTCAAGATTTTTCCATGTCCAAAAAAGCTGTAAGTGCTGCAAATGCAGCCGCTTCTTTTGCGCATGGTAAAGGAAAATTAGATGATATGTTAACTAAACTGATGAAGAAAAATAATTATGTAAGTATTTTGCAGTTTATGGAAAAAATTAAAAATAGTATTATTTTATTTTATTTTTTTGGATTTCTATCATATCTCCGAAATTACTATAATTTCGATGATGATTTTCTAAGGTATAGAACCGGTCAATGTACTAAAGAAAAACTTTCTTATTATCCCATAATTGTCCTTATCCGGCCTACTTTTTTACATTTCTACAAAGTGTTTTCGATCATTTTTTGTTGTTGTTTCTATATTTCTCACGAATACTATTCACAATAAGTGCCATAAAATGATTTAAGAATTTTATTCAAAACACAAATCGCTGATTATAATGATTAATTAATTGCCGGGTAGAAACTCATTCACATGATTAAGCGGTTTACTCGCAAAATGCAAGTGAAGTCTTCGCGCGTTGTGGTTTTTTATGAAAATAAAACTGAAAACGAACATGAATAAAATTAATTAAAAGCAGTTTTTTCAACAGCCCATAGAAGAACCAATATCGGGTGGCAAAGAAAAACGACGCCGAAAATTGGACGAAATCGTTTTGGGACTCTCGGCGGCAAAAGAACAAAAAACGTTTCCCGATCCATCTTTGCCATCATCGAAAAAACAACAAATTACGCCAAGTGTTTCAGTGACACCAGCCAGTGCACCATCGTCTTCTTCAAATCAATCAAGTCAAAAACCATTTACAATTACAGTGACTAGCGTTCCAGGTATAACATTTTGCAACTTAATTTTGTTACAGAATTCTAATTTGGACATTTTTTTAGGTTCGTCCAAGGGAAACAATAGTCAATCGAATGCTGCAAACAGTGGTTTGGCGGCTCTACAAAATATGGCGTTGGGTGGCAATTCGTCGGCCAAAGACACCAGCTTAAATGCATTATTTGCTCAAGCCGCTCAGGCCGATACACAAGCATTTATTAAGCAACAGCAAAAATTACTGCAACAATTACCTGCTAATTCACCACAACGAAAATCCTACGAAGCGATATTAGCTGAAATGAAACAAGCGGCTGATTATAATAGGTAACTTGAATGAGAAATATATTTTTGGAGAATAGGTTTTTTAATAGTTAAATAGTTTCCTTAACAGCTCTAAATATAGTTCACATGAGGCCAAGGTCAACAAATGGTTAGCTGAACAAACAGCTGCACTTAATGAGCAACAAATGGTTGATTATAGACGATCGTCTTCGTCACGTCAACATCAACAACAACAGCAGCAGCAGCAGCAGCAACAACAACAACAACAACAACAACAGCAGCAACAACAACAGCAACAACAGCAGCAACAGCAACAACATCAGCAACAGCAACAGCAACAACAACAACAGCAACAGCAGCAACAACAACAACAGAGTAATGTCAGTAATCAGAGTAGTTCAGGTGGTATGAAAAATTTAACAGGTGAAGAAAATGTGGCTGTAATAAATAAATTAAATGGAAAACGTCTTACTGGCAGTAAGGCACCTCAATTAAAGCGACTCAATCAATGGTTAAATGAAAATCCAACCTACGAAATTGATCCAAAATGGATTGAACTTATTCAATCGCCTTCTTCGCCATCGCCAAAACCATCACCATCAGAAAGTACTTCATCAAGTACATCTTCAAAACAACAACAACACCGATCTTCGTCGTCAGCTGGTGGTTCGAATCAACAGGGAAATTATTCGGGACAGTCACAATCATCGAAAAAGGGCAGACCGAACCTAATGGATGCCAATGCATCTATGCAACAATTTGCCGGTTTAGCTGGTCTTAATCCGAATTTGCTATCTGGATTGCCAATGGGATTTGATCCGAAAAATCCATTATTAATGCCATTTGGAGGAATGCCTGGATTAGGTGGCATGGGTGGTTTAGGCAATTTGAATAATATGAATCTGTTTGCTAATCTGGCCGGTTTAACCGGTTTGGGTGGAATGGATGCCCAAAGCTTAGCCGCTATGGTTGCTGCTGCGGGCGGTGCTAATTTAGGCAATTTGGGCAACTTAGGCAAAAGTAGTTCAAGTGGTAATACGAACTCATCCAAAGAACGAAAATCAGGTGGATCATCTTCATCCAATCAACAGCAATCAAATCAGCAGCAATCATCAAAAACGCCATCATCGGCAAACTCTTCGGCCGCAAACAATTTTCCATTCTTATTCCCCAATCCAAGTTTGTTGTACACGCCAATGGGACTAGGCAGTTTAAATCCATATTCACATCCGTCAAGTATGTCCGTATACGATCAATTAGCACAGCAATACAGTTTACTCAATGGTGGATTATCGTCTGGCGTTACAACATCCACCAGCAATACTACTCCGTCAACAACAAATGCTTCGAGACAAAATCAAAGCAGTAAATCATCGTCCAGTACATCTTCACGAACAAGCGCTTTAGGAAGCAGCTCTAATGTTGGTAATACATCAGCATCGTCTCGTAATAGAGCGTCGCTTGCGTCGGCATTAAGTAGAAATGATTCGGCCCAACTTCAAAGTCTGCTAATGCCACAAGATCCTCATTTACTTGAATCATTAAGTCGTGTAACCGGTCTGGATATTACGCAAGGTTCAAGAATGGGCGGTGGTGGCAGTTCTAGTAAATCTCATAGCTCGTCAAAAGATATGTTCGATAAAGCTGAGAAGGAAAGACGAAAATTCATGCAGAGCCTAAATACAGGCAGCCTTCCGCCAGATTTAGCTGCAATGCAAGCATTTGCACAAGGTAAACTGCCATCATCGTCTAAAGGCTCAAAAGAATCATCATCAATTCCACTGCCAATACCCGCCGAATTTAGTCAAGCTCTATTTGCTGAGATGGCTGCACAAGCGGCCGCTGTTGCTGCAGCCGCTGCTTCATCATCATCAAGCTCTTCTGCAAAGCGTCGAGAGCAGGATATGAAAGAGGCATTCGAACAGCTCAGTAAGTCTCAAGTTGAATTGTTCGCACGTAATCTTGGTATGGGATCGGGTATTTCACTAATTCCAACATCTTCATCATCGTCTACATCGACAGGAATGGGGGGTGATGAACACAAATCCAAGCGATCCCGTTCCGAACAAATGACAACATCAACACCGATAAAAGATGATATTTCTTCTCATCTAATCGATGACAAACCTTCGCCACGAAGGAGTGAAACTGTGTTAGAAAAGGTAACATTAACGCCTGTGGCTGCTGCTAGTATTGCATCATTACCACCACAAACTACGATAACAATAGCACCATCATCACTATCTAATGCGTCGATGAATATTTCTTTACCCTCTATTAGCACTAGCAGTAGTATGCCAGAAAATCTGAGCAGTAACAGTACTTCGAATCAACATCAACAAATGACTATACAAAAATCACCTTCAATACAGTCTCGGCCACCGCCGACACCATCACCACATGGTCAACTTTCACCTTTGCTGCAACAACAACAACATTTAATGCAGCAACAGCAGCATCTCCACCAGCAGCAACAGCAGCAACAACAACAACAACAACAACAACAGATTGCACAGCATCAACAAAAACAACAACCATCTCCTTCTCCACAAACACCAGTACTACCGCCGCCACAGGAACAACAACTTCCACCAACAATAGTACCACCACCGCCACAACCACCTCAAGCCCATCATCAAGAAATGGATCTTGAAGATTTAATTGCACCATCCAAAGTGTCTAAGGGCAGTTATGCGACACCATCTTCAACTGTTGCACCGGACGATCATGACAGTAACATTGTTACTAGCGATCATGATCAAGACATTGACAAACATGCAGAGACGACAAATGCGCCAAGTAGCAGCAGTCAGGACGATAACGATAAAAAGACGGGTCGACGAACAACCCGCGGTAAACGTCCACGATCTGGTGATGATTTCGAATCGATGGGTGTGCCCGAACGAAAACGTGAACTGCGATCGAGTGCCGGACGTTTAGCGGCAGCGGCGGCTGCACGACATGCGGCCGAAGCAAAATTGGCGGCCGCCTCATCGCATGAAACATTGAATTTGTCAACAAGCTCGAATGACGAACATGATAAAAGTTATACGACGTAAATATGCTTTTGATAGTGATTTTTATATAATTCCACATACACACAAAACACACACACACACACGCGCGCGCGCGCGCGCGCCCATATCTAATGGCACACACAGAAATTGTATTTGGGGTATATTTCTTGTGGGTGTAGATGTGGGGTGTGGTGGGATGGGAATAAAAAAAAACAAAACTACATAGTAAGATTAAAAGTTTTTATTTATTTATATATATTATTATTATGTAATGCTTATTATTATAAGAAAAAAAAAACAAACAAAAAACGAATGTGGTATTAAAAACTTAAGTGTGAAACGCAGTGTTCATCAATAAACAATTTGATTATTTGATGTGCGGGACAGATACATAATTATCTGTAAAACATTTATGTTGATTGTGTTAAGGGTTCATAGTTTTGTTTTGTGTTTTTCCTCCATTTTTTTTTTTTTTTGTAGAAAAGTGCAAGTTTTTTCTATACATGTATGGTTTAAAAATATTCAAAGTGTAGACTGACTTTACTTAGCGTGAATTTATTGATATAAAACATTTATTCTAATAAAAAAAAAAAAATATTAATTGATGAGATAGATAGATGTAGATTTATAATATTTTCTCTTTTTTTTTTTTTTTGTTAAATAGTGTAATTTTTATAAGGGAAAGTTTTTCAATCAATGTTCGTAATTTCTTTTTTAATCAATTTTGTTGTGATAGCGAATTAAATTGTTCTTATATAATAGACAAGGATTATTATTGGTCTGTTTAAATTTAAGTTTAAAATAATAAAATCGACAAATTATACATTTTAAGAGGCGACCAAAATAATATTTTTTTTTTTAATTTATATACTATTTTTAATTTTCTATTTCGACCATTCACTGAAAATCTAATACAAACATAGATAATTGAAGGGTTCGTTGCTCCGATACCAATCGCACGTTTTGGGACGTTTATTGGACGAAAACTCTTAATACTCCGAATGCATCGTTTCATTCTAACTTAAATGACTCAAATCTATTAAGATCCGTTTATACAAGCAGTTTTTGTTTGATTTGATACATTCTTTACGCCAAGACAGTTAACTTTCTTCTGGGTTCGTCAAAAAAAACAAACAAACTTCTGTTTTTTTAGAACTATAGATATTTATTATTATTACTCCTAGGTATATATCTTTTGAATATATCTGAAAGAGTTTATACTCAAATCGATATTTTGTTTTTATTTTGCTCCCGACAAACATATTTGCAGTTAATTTTTTTTTTTTTTTTT
>JANSTT010020040.1:0-10263 GCA_026745375.1 Platyura marginata | reverse complement strand
TCGTATACCTAATAACAATTTCAATTAATTCATAGTAAATGCTAATATTAGATTATTTGTTTAGGTTCTTCGTATCTGTTACATTCAAGTCACAGAAAAATTTCTCGTGAGTGTTTGACATTTGTTATGAGTGAGTTTATGGTCATAATAACTGAAACAGAATCGCAATTTTCGAACTCACGGATGACTTTTCGAAAATAAAGGTCATATGACCATAGTCACGAGAAACAGAATCTGGGTGCTGGTTGGTTGGGACCTTATAAATGAGAAATGAAAATAAGTGTACTCGTAATTGTATTATAACTTGTAGCGATTGAAGAGGTTAACTAAGTATGATGATTTATGTATCTTTAATCCTTGAGGAATGTTATAAATAGTCTTGTTTGAATACTGTAGCACAATAGATTAGTTTTGTAAAACTACGCTATTGAATGCTCATTTGAAATCAACAATAAATGAAAGTTCGACGGATACTCCGTCTATTCTTTTATTGAATAAGTTCTCATTTGGTCGATACATATATGATACCATTTTCGGAATTTACCCTGTTATTTATAAAGTTTAGGTTTGGGGTTTTAATATGCGTTTATTAACGATTACGTTGAGTAAGGTGATATCACGCCAGTTATAACTCTAGTATGATAAAGCCAATTTGCACAAAAAGGGTGTAAATACTCATTTAGACAAAATCAATAATACGAAAGTAAAACATAATCTATGCTATGTACTGTACATACATACATAAATGATTGTGAAATACGTCCATTAGTCACGAAAATGTTAAAACAAAATAAATCCAATATTCAACCCTTAAAAGATATGTGTGTATATATGTATGTGTGTATGTATGTATCCAATTCCATATCAAACGACACAATGCCAATTCAATACGATTACCATTACAGCTTTGTTTTAGAAGTTATCGCATACAGGTTGACATCACGAATTAGTCATTTTCATAAACCAAACCGTAAAACCAATTGGTATCGTTAAATAACTTTTGCCTTATATTACCCTATTTACCCTATATATATATATATATAATACGCCTTTGCTTATACTCATACTTATATGCTTATACTAAAAACATTTTCTTTGTACCTATACAACATAAGGCTACATTATGGATCCTATAAAACTAATAACTAAAAAGCAAAAACGCGTGATTCAATTTCCAAACTACTCATAAAATGTAATGTTAAAGTAATATTTCTATACATTTCATCCCTTCGCTCAAAGACATCAGGCTGAAACATTGCAAAAGAAAATGACATTTTATGGGTGATAGAAATGAAATCAACTTAGACACTCCAGGTACACAATTTCCCTTGGGGTAGATTTATATCTATAAAATACTTTGAACTAAACCGTCTGAATATAGTGGAACGCAAACACGTTTGGAGGGGTACTTTATGCTTTTTATTAGTAAAGCCATATTTATCCAATGAGGGACCGAGTATAATAATAATACACCTCTATAGACCTTGCCTATATATCTGGAGCCAAATAATATATGGGCTATTTGAAGATTTTAAGGTTTTATCGTCAGTTTTATCTACTAAATATTGATTTTAAAACCGTTTGCAGACTGGAAAATACCGGTAGGCAATTGAAAAATCGTGGTAGGTTAAGTAAAATGCTAAACGCAGTTATATATATATATATATATATATATATATACATAGGTAGGGTGGTATGCTTTAACTCGATTTGCTACTGCCGACAAGATATGACAAAAAATTTACATGAATTTATTGGGGTATTTTTTTGGTGTAATATCGAAGATAGCTAAGGTGAAAATATCTGGTAATTTTCAATTTTAAAGAATATCTGTGTTTAGTCTTTTTTTGTATATTTTTTTTTTGTAAATTCTTTTAATTCACGTTTTTTTTGCGAACAACACGAGTAGGTACTTACATTAAACAATATCTGAAGTAAATATCTTTGACACACTTCAAAAATATTTATTTTTTCTAAACGAATTTCAAGTATCAAAAAGTCTGCGAATAATTTATTTTAACGCTTCAGCTTTTATGTATAGAGAAGTTGGTTAAGTGTGTTTTTGGTATGATTGTTTGTGACATATTATCCAAGTAAAGAAAATGCATGTTATATAAGTATAAATCAATGAACTGTCTATGGGAGAGACAATATCTGATTTGTTGTGAAATGTGGATGCCGTTTTGGTAAGAACAAATGAGAAAATACGAGGATCCAGTCGTTGTTTTAATTCAACAAAAAGAGAATATAGAAGAAATATATTGTATTCTGTTCTCGAAATGAAGTTCCTAAAATTATATAAATATTCTGGAATGGCTGGGCGTTTATTGACGCCTTTGACAGTTACGCCACTGCATTTCACACATTGACTGTCTTTAACGTCTAGTTTCACAATACGCTGTTGTAATGATTGCCTGGTTCTCGGCCGTCACTTAAAATTTTATTTTAAATTAATAAATTTACCTTAATACTCTAAAAACGTGGATGGGAAGTCTGGTTCTGTGGATCCTTTATTACACTGATCTTTTAAATTTGTTCAATTCACTAAACAATTTAATTTTTATTTAGGCTTACGTTTATTATTTTATTAGTTTTTATCGTTTTAATTTAGATTTAATTTTAGCTTAATTAAGTGCGCACTTTATTTTACGATTCTTTTTTACACGTTTAAACGCGTTTTAAAATACGCGACCATCAGCTTAAAAATAAAAAGCGCACAATTTAAAAAGGAATTACAAATTTAATTTTAATAAAAATAATTTACAAAATAAGAAGCTATAAAAATGTGATGACCGATTAGGTTGTTACACTGTACAATATCTTTGTTCTTGATCGACTTAAAAATTTTATATTTCGAGTTATAAACTTTAAGTAAATGTAAAATCAAAAATGTAAGATGTAAGTACAATAATAGCAATTTTATAAAGTTGAAAATGAATTCCCTATCCCTTCCTCAACATCATGCACAGATTATACATTTTTAAAACAATTATTAATTAATTAGTATTTCTCAGACAATTAATGAGGATCTACAAATTAGATTAAGGGTTTTAGTAAAAATCTATATTAGATATTGATAGATTTGAAAAGAAGGACAACCTTAACATTTGTACATTAAAAAGTTAAATTGAACTAAAGCATCTGTTTTGGATCTGTTTGTTATTTGATTTTTTTTAATCATCATTATTCAATAAAACTTTATTACATACCTCGTTTTTATATGCTAATTGACTATTGTCAATAATTTAAATATATGTACAGTACATATAGTAGCCTATAGTTGTCTGATTGAAAATGAAAAAAAAAAACAAATAATATATTTTATTTTTTGTATCGCTAGTTTATTTTCAAATGACATATTTTGTTACTTTTTTACCCAAATTAAAAACGGTATGTACAATGTACATACATGAACCCACATTCACGCAACGGCAAATCCAAAATCATTAATTTAAATTTTACATTTTGACCATCTACAGCTGGATCAAAATTAAATCCTGTATTCGAGTATTCGTACGAATTTTTCATATCTATTTTTGTGGGTATATTTAAAATATCATTACCTAGGGCATATTTATATATGTGAATATTATGTATGGTTGTGTGCATGGACTGAAAACTGGGTGGAAGCTTTCATGTTGTTGATATATTATCAAAAAAATGTCTTTGGATATGATAAAATGCAAACTAATGGTGGTCATTTCTGCTTTCGAGGGCGGCTATTAAAATCAAATAAATCACGCCATATATTAAAGTTCAATTATTTCTCAACACTTGCGATGATCATTACTGTATTTTCTGTTTTTCTGATTTTATGTAAATTTTGTTTTAGTTAATTTTTGATGAGAGTTGATGTTGATTGTAATTAATTTTTTTTTACTTTAAAATTAAAGAGAGATAAAAAACAATGTTTGAGATAATGTTTTTATTAGTGAGAAATGTAGCAGAGAAATGTTTACATTTTCATCCAAATTTACAAATTGAATTAAAATGATGTGTAGAAGAGTTGAGTTATATATGTACATATGTTTATGTATGTATGTTAACTATACAACGTCAACTAACTATATAAATATTTGCAAAATTTCTCTCCGAAAATCGATATCACATTTTCTTATGGAAAACTCTCAAAGAAAATATATGTATGTATGTATGTATAAAAGCTGTGAACATGCAGTATTATAAGAGAGCAATTCCCTTTCTTTAATTATTCCCAGACATAAAAGCTCGTACAATTTTTTCAGAATTTTTATTTTCATTATAACTAACTTTTTCAAACTCCATTATCCCGAAGTACCAATTTAATTTATTGTCAGTCATGCCCCTTCAATATGCTATTCAAAAAAATTAAAATCCATGAAATATGCGTTGGATGAAATAACTACACACTTCATTCTATTGTGTACCACCCTTGATTCAATCTAATACGACGTATTCACTTAAAAAAATAAAAGGAAGTATCAAGTAAAAGGGGAAATGAAAATCTTCACACATTTTACGCTTGTAAAGAATTTCCTTTTTGATAAAGGAAAAAAAAAATGTGTAAAATAAATGTATCTTGTCGTAAAACGTGTAAACTAGGGCTCAGATGGTTGCAATTAAATTGTGTTTTTTTTTTCTTCTTCTTCTCCATTGTTTATTTTTCTTATTTCGTTATTTAACTTAATGAAATATAAAATGTTTGTTAATTAAATTTGCATATATGTAGTATTTCTTAAATAATATTTATTTTGAACATACTCGTATTTTCGAAATTACATTACATAAGAGCATTATTGATTCCATCTATTTTCAAGAGCTTTTTTATAGTCAATCAATTTCTATTTCCTATTTGTAATCTGTCACCTTTTTCGCGATCCCTACATTTTTGGTTTTTCCTATATTATTTTTTTTTAAACGCGCATCCGTACAATTATTATTTTGTCCTTTTTACACTTTTTTTATATTTATCAAAGTATTATTGTAACTATGGTATGGAGTTTGTAAAGACTTGATTTTGTATTGGACTATCTGCTTTAGTGAAATTGAAGGCAACATTTGAAGACCTGGAAAATTATTTACCAGAGTGTCCAAGAAAACTATCTAAATACGAAACTCTCGTTTATGTATGTAAGTACTTTCCGTACAAGTACAATGTCTCCCGACAAACCATTTTAAAATATTATTATCTCTATTTGTACGTTCTTTATTTTATTGGTGGGATAAGCCGTGTAGCCAGCAAATCTGTGCATGACATCTGTAAATTATAAAATTTATGTTTGATGGTAACGAGGATGGTAACTAACATCTGTAATTTTGGAGAACAGCTTTCTAGGCCTAATAATATTCCTCCTATATGGGTACACTGTACACACCTCTCCTAAGCCTGGCATACAGTTGTAACGAGAACATAATATGATTCCTTCTCCATCAACTCCAGCCCAGCAACGTAGATCCATGTAATTTAATAAAAATTTGTAAATATATCAATAAAAATATCTATTTCCTAATTTACTTTTACAAAAATGATAAATCCTTTCGATACTGGTCTTGGAGATAGTTCTTGAACTTAACCGGATTCGAAAAATTTATATGAATGTGTCCTGTGAATATTCACTATCTTTATTTATAGGTACAGTAGTTTTGTAAACCGTAAAATTGCACATTTGTTAGTAAATAATTTTTGTTGAGGAAATCGATCTAATCCATCGCAGAACTGAATAATTTTTTCGGTGTATCGCTCCATATTGAATCTAAAACAAAACAAAGAAAGTTTTGCAGCGAATTGAACTATCATCATTATCACCTCTATGCTATTTATTTCTCATCTTTATAATATCCTATACCATCCATATTTTACTACATTTCGAATAAATCTTTTCGGAATTAACTGGATTGGCTATTTTGAAAATACAGATAAATTAAAAAAAAGCAAACAATGTAGCCAAAATGGCTACAAGTGAATTTAAAAATTTAAACATTAAAAACGAAAAAGAAAGAAAAGAACGATCAAGACAGTGCAACATACAAGTGAAGATACACCAAGTTTCAATTATTGATAAAAAAAGGAAGAATTGGGATTCTACTTGGACCGTACCTCACATATGTACATACAACAAGATTTTATAAAACTGGTGACATTCACAGCTAATTAGCAAAAATAACCCAGGACCAAAGTTCCCAATTAAGCTCTCTCAATTAAATTATTTAATTTTTAAGTAAATTAAAACTTGTTTCAATAAATAAATTGTTTCAATATCCATTTATTTTGAGTATTGTGATGTTCTAAAAATTCACAGAACCAGGAGTATTACGGTACAATTGGTTAAATTAGTACTTTTGTTAGGATAAATTAATTTTAAAGGTGGTGGAATAGGACGAAACCTTACTTCTTCAATTATTTCTGTTTTTTTAGATATTATTAATTATTATTATCGATGAAATACAAACTGTTTTTAATTGGTAGTTCATTATAATTTTATTTTAATTTTTTTAAGGCAAACATATTTTTTCCAACAAACATACATATAAAATTTTTCTGCAACAAGAATCAATCTACATCGCTCCCATACGATTATTATTTTTTTTATTTTTAGTTTTGCAATTTTTTTTCCTTAAATTGAAAGTTGTTAGCAACCATATTAATTGCATACTTTCCCCGATATATAGCATACTGGATATTAGACGGAAATGAAATTCCAATTAGATTATCATTGTAAAACCAAGATTGAAAATTGTGCAGGAAGATAATTGATTTGATTTAATGGTTTCCAATTGTAAATTGAATGTATTTAATATGCCAAATTGTAGATTGCAGTTATTTCTTGCTAAATTCCATTTAGTTCGGGGAAAAGGGGGGGTTATAATTTATAGGTGTATAGAAATGTAGGTATTTTAGGATTGTTCTTTGACGTAGTATATAGTATTTGGTATTTGTTGTATAAATTTTGAATGAAAGTAATAAAATTTAAAATTTTTTTTTTTTTTTTATAATTTTAAATTTAACCAATCGTCGGTTAAAAAGTAATTTAATAATCGTAAAATTTTTGCAATACTAATAATTTTTTATTAAATTATTTGGTCAGTGAACCTAATATTCATTAAAATTTAAAATAATATGTACTTACAATGTAAAAGTTATACAAACACGATTTTTTAATATTTCTATTAAATTTTTTTAATGACTATTAAAAACATCTGCTTGTTTATTAATTTTAAGTTTTATTAATTTTTTTATATATACATATATAGGTACTTTATATCTCAATCTAAAAAAAAAACACATTTACATATGATTTCCAATTAAAGTTCTAGTTCTAACTTTTAACTATAGCTTTAACTTTACTCATAGAGAGAGAAAGATGATATTCACAAACATTTCTGCATCATTTTAGGTAATATGACTCTCGAACACATGTATAAACAAATAAATCTATAGAAGTATCGCAAAAACCAATTGCGCTTCTGTATGATTACATGTTAATTAAAGTAAACTCAGTTCATAGAAAACTATGTGACAAGATAGATCATAGTAAAACTATGGATAAGGTTGAAATAAGACCGACATAATTGAGATATAATTATAAAGTATACATATATATATAAAAAAATTAATATAATTAATTTTCAATTTGTATGTAAATATTTTCAAAAATTGGCTTTCAAATGCTTCTACCCTCAAATGACAAGTTATATCTGTAAATAGATATATGAGAGAAATATACAAACAATACGAGTGGATTTAAAACCCCCATCCCCCTCCTGTATACACCCCTGGTCATTTGTATCACCCAATGACAGTTTTTATTCACACCTAACATTATTTGGAGTCAAATTGTGTTGTGTAAAACTGTGTGACGGTAAATTGGCCGCAAAGCGAAATATGCTTGCTATTACATTTCATTTAAAATAACAATCCTTATAAAATTGTGCATGAATAACTAAACAACTCGTTTCCTAACAGTCAAATCCAACATTATGTAAAATGTTGAATTTATTATAAATTGAAAATGATCTGGATTATGTACCTTATATTACAAGTATTCCGGATAACGAACCCTGTTTCCAACCTATTATTTTCAATTTTAAAACTTTTACAAAAATAATTAACTCTCCGGTGGTAGCAGTGCAAGCGCGGCACGCCATTCATACCAAATTCTTTATGCCCGGTAGTTAATATGTTGGGAAATAATATTTAGCTCGGAGATGGAAATTTTATGGAAAGTTCAAACCATTCCAGTTATACATAATATTTTTGCCAGACAAATAAACAACTTTGATAACCCTTTAACCCTCTTCATCAAAATTTTCATAGCTTATTAAGTAAGAAGCTATTTTATTTCGTCCGGACAACAAAAAGCAAAATAAGCTTTTCCATCCAGCGAAATTACTTAAATTTTGTGGGCGTTAGAAATGATATTCAAATTATGTACATATTGCTTAACTGTTAATAGCGTATACAAGCCAACTGGAATATTGTTTCTGAATGACTTTACAAAATATAAATTTCGGAATATAATTCTGAACACGTTTCAATGTATCTGAACGGGCGGTTTCAGAAAATTTGAAGTTATTTCTTTTCTGAAAGAGGAAACGCCGAATTTCGTTGGGGATTATGCTTGAGGTTAATTCACCGTGTAAAATTAAATCAGCAGAAGAGAAAGCATTTATTTGAATTATAAAGAAACTCATTTCCTTTTATTTTTTTTCCCAGATTATAAATTTGTTTTTACAATATATGCTATGTCTCTATCTATATATAAGTACAACGGCTCACACACATCTATGTGTAGGTATAGATTTTTTTTTTTACTCGGTATATCTGAATGTATGTACATTATTATTATTATATTTATACCATTTGTTGTTTATAACATTTACTGAATTTGGGTAGCGCAACAGAATTTCCTAAATAGCATTAAATTAATTTATTATTAAAAATTGAAAAATGTAAGAATATTCATTTAATACGAAGAGCGAAGCAAGCATGACCTTTTTTAAAATTTTAGATAGAAAGCATAAAATGGTATGAACTTAATTAGGTTTTTATTTATTGAGGTATTTATTGTGACAATTAACAGACATAACCCTCCCAAATACAAATTGACATACCGTGATTATTTTAAATTTAGTGCAATGTTTTGATTTCAAGAACGTCACTTTACCACCTGCGCCATTTTGCCCGCGAAAGTGTTAATTTAATAAAGTGACACTGTTATTATTATTGACAATCCCAGAATAGGTAGAACGATAATTCCCCGAAAAGCAATTCCCCTAAAATGCAATTTCCTGAAAACAAAATCCCTCAAAAACGATAATTCCCCGAAAATGACAATTGAGTGTTCTAAAATGTATGAGTACGAACTTTACAGTTATCCTTTAACCTTTAACCTAAAATCTATCAAAACAAAAATTTTTTAATTACATATATGATTCATATAGGTGGAATTTTATGTTTCCTTCTCAGTAATGTTTTCCTCATTAGACTAAAATTATTAAAGAAAAAACTTACCAAAACATAATTGTTTATGAAAAATATAATAACGTACAATAAATATTTGACAGTTGATTCCCGTTCACGGATTCGAAATTAAGTTCGACTCGGTTGTTAAATCATAATAAATACCTACAAAATACCAATTTCTCGATCAATTGAGTTCATGAAAACCGACTACTCTCAGCCGAGTGAGAACATAATCAGCCCTCAGTTCCAATATATTTTTATTTTATACTGTTTTTCTTTATGAAAGGTGTAGCCATTTATTACCAAAGCTGTTATATTTTTCTCAGTGTAAGTAAACGGATTCATTTTAAACAACAATAAAAATACGAAACATGAAATGATGAAACTTGGTGGTGAATTATACCTGAGTAAAGAAAATATTTTTCGAAAACGATCGCCGACTGGGATTAGGTTAAATATCGCCTAATCCAAGTCGAGACATTCACGATATGCACGAATATTTTCGAATGGTTTTGAGAGTAGGTATGCCTGAAAGATTACTAATTATTATTATTTTGATAAGAAAGAACTTTTATTAGTAAGTACATATTTCTTTTTTTTAATATAGAAAAAACTCAATTTAAATTAGAATTTTTTTTAATTAATTAAAATTAGGATGAACTCAGTTTAAAAGTATGTATCAAACAGATAAATTACATACATATGGTCTGTTGTGAAGATTATACACTCATACCTCGTTATACAGCCTAGATTCGTTCCGAAAAAGTTGGCCGTAAAGCGAAAAGCCGTATATCGAATCAATTATTTTGATACAAACCCAT
>JANSTT010020039.1:0-10268 GCA_026745375.1 Platyura marginata | reverse complement strand
ATGGCGCTGCAATCAATTTTATGTCATTTCTAGGGTTTTTAATCATTTGTATTCAATTTACCCAATTATATTTATTGCACAGACCAAATAGACACCTACAAAGTTGTAAATAATGAATAAGTATGCATACGGGTATATTATAATCGGCGTAGCTAATTTTTACTTCTTTACTGGTTTTTAATACAATACAACAGTAATCGATCGTCGAAATAGCGCGACACGATCGACCGGTGGTAATGATTACATACTACCACATCATCGTCAATGTAAAAATTATGATAAAAGGAAGATGTCCATAAAAATAGGACTTTGGTCAAATTTCATGAAATTAGGGGTTTACCTTCTATATTAGTTTTGGAAGAGGTGTCCGCTCCATATTAGGGTGAAATGTTAAGAATTCCGATCGGTTTTATTAATGCAAATTTATTACGTATTATTTTAGTTGCATGCCAAATTTTAGTTAAAAAAAACTAATTAAAACATATATTAAAAAATCATAGACAAATTTATAAAGAAGTTCAAATTGTAATTTAAAAAATGTTATTTGCGCTAACATGAAATTGAAGTTAAGGCATTAAGACCCGCCTTTAACTTTAAAAAAAAGTCTTAATTCTTGGATATTTTCATTTTTATTGACAATAATTCAGTTCAGGTGGTTGTATCCATAAGAAAAAAACTTATTAACTTTCTAGGTATAGGCATAAGGCGAAACTAATTTAAAATATTTCGTTTATTTAAATTGCATGAATGAACTTCTATATTTGAAGACATGCAAACAAAATTCACCGTAAACAAACTAAATGTCGTTCACGTCTATATACATAGTACTATGTACAATCGTGAATAATGTACCTATGTACGTACATGTTTCTGACAATGAGTGATCCTAAAAACAACCCTCAAAAATACCTTGAATGCAGTCAATTAAAATAATTGAATACTGCACGGTGTATAAAGTGTAGTTTTAATATTAAATCCAAACACAGCCAATATATAAAATAAGATATGATGGGATTTAATTCAAATTGATAGATGGTTTTTTGTTACACTTACGCTATAAATGCAAGACCAAAATACTTTCTAAAAATGTTAATGCAATAATAAACGAACAACAAATGATTTTCTATATGGCCTCATACCATTCAGACTTACCCATGAAAATATAAATTCACCCTACCAAAAAAAGAAAAAAAAACTTTACGTTTGAGATAAGAGTGCACGGTGGTACCCAATATATAGAATACATGAGAGAAAGAGAAAAAATGAAAGATTCGAAACAGTAGAGATCAACCTGTCAGTTTTGAATCTGACACGTGTCATGACGTTGGTCATGATAAAAGTAAAGCGGTAAGGTTTCCCAGCATCAATTGTCAATTGCAATGCATTTCCATGTCGGCAATGTGTAAATTTTCAGATAAAATTTCAAATTCAACGTTTTTATCTGTCTATTAATCAGACATTATTTTTACATTATGTTGTAACTAAAATTATACAATGGTTGGCTGGGTATATATCGTACAGTCGTGGTAGATGTTGTGGTGATGGATTAAAGGGCTATGCAACACATTTTTAAAGTTTAAATAATCTATGTCTACCTATACACATAAAAATAGATAGATTTTTGAAGAAAACAAAAGTGACACATCTTTTTTATACATATAGAGATTTCTTTTTGGCAGAAATCTATAATTAAATGACAAAACAAGCAGGTATTTAGTAATTGATAGTTTCAAAAAATCATGGTTAAAAATTAAAAAAAGGTTAACAAATGTTTAGATTACAATATAGTAAACGAACGCACTAAATATAAATAACAAAGCAAATAGAAAACATAAAAAGAACAAACTCATAGCCCATAGTCATTGATAAGTGATAATAAATTTTCCTTAAGAAAGTGTACATTCGAGAGGGTTTGATCGTCAAAGCGCACATACGGGTTTGCTGTGATACCTCCCTCCACAAATGAAAAAAGAAATATAAAACTTATACCCCACATTATTAAAATTGATATTAATATTGAAATTTATAAATAGTAAATAGTCAAAAGTGAATAACTATAGAAAGTGATATAATAAAGAGAAGAAAAAAGAAGAAAAGAGAATTACAATAAAACAAGAACAAAGAATTTATAACCTAAAATTAATATTATAATCATTGTATCAGTCAAAAAATTTAAAGTTAAGACTATTGGCATGGAAATTATTTTATATATGAAGGATTGAGTATTGAGTATAGGGTTGGGGGTTATTGATGCGCCTCGACCTATTTAGATCTTTAGCACAATAGTGCCCCCCGTTCTTACTTCTATCTTCATGGAGCCACTCCATTATCTAGCGTGCCTCTTCAAGTCCAGTTTCCTTTTGGAATTTTAGGATCTTGAGTGGATTTAGGGATGGAAGGTCCTTCTCGGCTAGGCAGTACTCCCCCAGATGATCTCATCTTTTGTGGATAAGTGCTCCGCATTCCGTGATGAGATGTATTGGGGTTTCATCTGTTTCTTCACAGAACCTGCACGTGCCGCTTTCTTCCAGACCCAGCTTCTTTAGGTGTCCCTTAAGCCTGCAATTGCCTGTCAGAAATCCCGTCAACATTCTAAGTCTGTTTTTGCTAATCCTTATACACCTCTTTCGGTTATAATTCCCGAGCAGTATTTTGGATTGCCTTAGCTTAGGAAGTTCACTCTATTGCTTGGCTCTTCTCTCTTCTTCCTCCTTTTTCGGTTCTCATCGGGTTGTATTTGTACCGATTCCACAGAAGGGCTCTGGTCTACTGAAACGGGTTGGGCGTCTACCAACCCCATATATGAAGAATATATGTATAGTATACTAAGTGTACGATAGTAAAAGAAAGACAACCATAAATAATAAAATCGTCCATTTTAAATAAAGTGAAAAAGTGACATAAGGAAAAAACTTTATATTTAGACTATAAGTTTGGGTTGGTAAAAACAGATTGGAAAAAAAAGTGTACATACATAGCTACAGTATGTTAAGTTTTACTATATTTATTTCAAATTAACTTTTTAATTTATAATTTATTTTATTATTTAGTATTTATTTGGTCATGCGCCCGTGCGTTCTAACGTACGTTCTGTTTCTGTCCGGTACTTAAATTAAACTTAGTCTAGTATTAGTATAACAGTATTTAACAATTTTTTTAATATAATATCGACAATTGTTTTCATATATATGTGTAGGTGCAATCGGGTAATAACAGCATAAGTACAACACTTTAAATCCAAATCCATATTTAAATTTGAAACTTTAATGAAGTAAACACGAGAAATACCACAGTTGATGAACTAATGAACGATCTTTAGAGTTTTCTTTTATTTATTTATTTATTTATTGTTAACTATGATATTTAGAGGGTAGTAAAACCCGTACAAATATCTCTTATAATTACTAATCTAATGATATAATATTAGATGACGTATAAGTAAAAAATAAAAAAGTAAAAAAGGTAAGAAAAAATTAAGAATAATACAATAGCGTTAACTCGAAAGCACAAGAAGAAGAGAGGCTAGCAAATGCAATCCTGAAAAATTAGTAAATGCTAATAATGAAGATGAATAAAACATGAAGAATTGAAGAAAGACGAGAAGATGGATGAGCAAGAATAGATCCTAAAATGATATGGTATATGTAATCCGTACAGTAAGATCTGAACAAAAAGAAATTGGTACAATCTATCTTCTAATAAACAACGTTTTTAAATCACGTCTGAATTACAAATGGATTATAGTAAGGTGATAAATGAGATGATTGCAAAATCCTTATTGTATGTGAAATCAACTCACTTTGGAGCCTAAAGCTATAGGCAAATGCAACGTACCGTTTCGTTAATAAATATTGAAAATGTCAACATAGATAGCATGCGAGTACATAGGCTTTACAGTAAGTATGTCACATTGTACGGTAGGTCGAGAGTTTGCAAAAATTAAAATTGAACGGAACACATAACCTCAATTTGGCTTTTAAAACTGTGTAGTGATACGCTGTTTTTGTATTTTTTGCTTTTAATATTTTGGAACTAGATACTTAATTTGAACGAAACGGAACGGTACAGTGCGTTGCATTACGCCTATAGCTAAAGACTAAATGTTAGGACCAATGTATATTTTGTAACAATAATTCTTGATTCTTGGTCTACAAAATTCTTCAAATATTCAAAGCAAACCAAACAATTCACCACATATTTACCAATTATATATCATTAAGCCACCTATAGTCACTTAACATCTGTAAAAAAAAAAAGTTAAATTCTGTCGGTCGTTAAAAAAGTCACTAAAATACATATCACTTAACATAATAACATATTCTTAATGTTTATGCTCACTTTTTTTGTTGTGAAACAATATTATTATACCGATGATTATATGCCACAGAGCATACCCATAATTACCTACATGGAAAAAAGAAACCCACCATTTAAAGTCATTAGAACCTAACCCATTTTCAATAAAGACAGGCTAGCCAAATGTTAACTTTGAACACAAATTATTCTGATGCTTGGTCGTCGGTAGTTATTATAGACAATAACCAAAGGACCTTGTACCTAATCTGTTGGATACGTGTTTTAAATTTATATGAGTTTTTGATATGAAAATCATAATACCAGAAGACGATCGCAACAGACGAAAAGGTTTTATGTGTGGCTTTTGTTAGCATACCTACCTTATACAGAAAATGGTAAAATTACAGGAAATTGGACATTATGTGTGGATATTGTGGAAGATTGGTAAACGTTCCGCAGTATTCTTTCTTGTACGATGACGGCATACAAAGCTAAAAGGTAATTTTTAAGTTTTTTTTATTTATTTTTTGCAATTTGAGGTCAGTTTGGTGTATTCTGTTCTGTTCTGTTGATGATATTGACCAGAATGTACGTAGACTCATTAAAAGAGTGCATACATATATATACTTATGTACTCTTATATTCATTGTGATTTCTATATTCATGCACGTGTATAATAGCCGAGCCGCATTCAAATGTCACGATTACCTTATAATTATGCAGTCAAATCATTAAAAATTAAAATAATTACTACATGACATTTAAAAGGTACCGTCATCATTATAAAAGGTAATAAAGTTATTATCATTTAATAGTAACCTCTATATGGTGAGATTGAAACATTATAGGTAGAGGTAATCAATTGAATCTTTGAATATTTTTCCTGATGATTTAGTAAATTTGTTTTTTTCCTCTTTTGATGTCCACTAAAAAGTATTTGTTTTTAACCCTAACTCTGTCGGTTAAAGCAAATTGTTCTCATTTTCATTTCTTATCATACTCTAAAGTTGCCAAACCTTAATTCTGATAAGTATTAATGTAATTTAATCATTATATTTAGCTGACTAGACGTTTTACTTTGAGGTGGATTGTCCTTCTTTTGTCAACTTTGTCCTCCCCTAAAAATTGGGCCCTTCTTTGTCTTTCTTTGGAGAAAATTAATTCTCTTTTTCCACCTTTCACCCAATTTAATTTAACCTCATAACCGGCAACTGGGGTGTGATTGTACCCCAGAATATATTATGTATTGTTGTTATTCTATTGACTTTTTTGTTATAGTATTTTATAAAAAATCATATTAAATCAGAAAATAACATTTATTTCAATTTCATATTTTTAATTTTAGAAAATTTTTGGTTACCTAATGTTCAAAATGTATGGGTCTTGAAGAGTTAACATTGAAAATTTGAAATAATATAAAAGTATAAAGTCTAAAACCATATTTTTAGTATTAAGAAAGTACACTTTTTAAAAAACCGCCAAATATAGATAAAGATTTACATACATTATTGTACAATTGTACATACCATCGTCTAACGAAAAAAAAAATTTTTAACTCAGTCATTAGTCTCAGAAACCCTAAATGGACTTCAAAAAGGCCAACTATTAAAGAATAATTTTAACAACACGAAAACATGATTTAATTAAAAAGAATTTTTCTGCAATTTAATAGAACACAATAAATTATATTGGAAACCACCTGAGCTATGTTTGTTTTCGAAATGATAATCTTTTTCGCATATTTAATTATAGCCCCTGGGCAAAGTACGCCATTTGCGCTACGATATTACAAAGATTTGAAATCAATTAAGACAATATAATATAGGGTATATGACGTTAATAATTAAAGTTCAGAAGCCATTATGAATAAAATTAATTGGATTTTGTTGTATTTGTACACCTACATTACGTAAGTATGTGCTTTTATCTGTTACAAAAATCAAAGAAATTAAAAGATTTTAGAAGATCTTTTTAATTGTTCACAGTATATCCTCGACAAACATTTTAGAAAAATTATATTTTTCTGTGCTAAAACATTTTTTTCATTAGAATTCGCTAAACTCATTTTTCCATTAATTTAATAAACGATATTTCAAGAGGGTTTTCGGAAAATGAGCGAAAGAGAGCATTTTATTGTTACAGAAGAGCCACAATTAAAATATTTAATTTAATTTACCTTTAGCGGAGCCCATTTTAAAATTCTTTTTTTATTTTGGAAAATAATTAAAGAGGGGATAATCTTTATATATTGAGCCCAGGTAAGATGCGGCAAGTTTTCATTATTCGAACAGGCTCTAATTGGTAAATCTGTAAATTAGAAGGAACTGAAGGACCAGAAAACAGAAAGTTAACAATAAAGGACGAAAAGGGATGTTTAAAGTACATTCCATTCCCTTGTCTTCTCTATACCTCTTTTCATTCCTCTTCTCCTTAATATACACACACCTGAGTAATTTTGTCTTTACAATAAACCTTAAAATTTTCAGTCTATAACCATACATAAGTAAGTAATGGTATAATACAATAAGCAACAACTGAAACAACGGCCAAATTATATAAAAAAAGATCTCGGTAATTGGTATTAAAGGAAACAATTACGACAGTTTAGGTTGCTCCAGCCATAAAGAACTACGTGACTTTAGATAAGATACTTTGAAAAATCATTCAAAAACTACGTAATAATATGTTATTTTGGCTGCTGACTGCTGTCGGAACATGATCCCTACTCGTACATCCTACACCAGAGTATTATTATAGTCATATTGTAACATGAAATTTTCATTCGATATGTTCATTGAGTTTGTAACGTTGTCTTAAAACCTTGCTCAAGCCGAGACTATTAAGTATAAGTATATAAGATGTCCAATTTGTGTTGAAAAAAAAAAAAGAAAAATAATTATTTGTGGTTCAATAATATTGTTGATGAAAGGAAGGTGTAGGTCTAGGTAAGTATTGAGGGTTATTCCGGTAAATTTACGCAAATGTTGCTAATTAACAATATTCCCTTTATAGAGGAAAAGGAAACTACATTTCATTAATAAGTTCATTATAATCACCATCTAAATTGGATAAAAATGGTTACGAAGATTCTTCTTACGGTAACAATTTGGTCCCTAAATTACCCCAATGAACGAACCCACATTATCTGCATGTAAAAGTTTTTGAATTCAAGATATGTGTGCAGTATATAGAAGAAAGTTTAAATGAGCTTTTAGAAGCTTTAAGTGATTATTTGTTTGTCATCATCAGGTTGTGCTTTAATCTTAAGAAGGTCGTGGACAATTATAGTGCTCCCATATATTGCTACTTATATAGCCCCATTTTTCTCCCATGTCACCCACGTATCGTTTCGATACCGGTTTCTTATCACTTCCAACCCGTATCGCTCCTATCCTCATACCGCTCTCATATCGCTTTTCATTAGAACATTCTGACATACCTTCCATAAAGCCTATGTGCACTTGTATATGCTATGTTGACATTTTCAATATTTAATCAGTAAAGAAGGAAAAATTGGCTACACCGATTATAATATACCCGTATGCGCACATGTTTATTATTTACAACTTTGTACGTGTCTATTTTGTCTGTTCAATAAATATACTTAATTAGGTAAATTAAATACAAATGAATAAAAACCCTAGAAATGACATAAAATTGATTGCAGCACCATAACGGCGTTTCGTAGAACTTTTTAGTCTATGAATGAAATCTTCATTTTTTTATTCTCTATCATTCTGGTCATGTTCATTTTTCTATAATCTTAATACTTTTCGAGTAAATGATTAAAAACCCTAGAAATTCAATAAATTGATTGGAATCTTAATTTTTGTATTCTCTATAACTGTTGTCATATTCATTTTTTCTACATTTCGACTAGTAAATGAATGGTTTATACCAAAATTATGTGAACACTGTACCGCAGCCTCCCCTATTTTTTGTCCGATTTGTTTCAAAAACAACTTACTCTAGGATTACATAATAAACTGTCAGCACAAGCTTTCTATCTTCAACCGTTTGACGGGAATCTTGATCACGGACGGACATGAATATTTCGACTTAGAATTTCACGAGGAAGACAATGGTGTTGAACTTTTTTTCTACGATGAGTATTAAGGGGCGTTACAAAATCCTTACCAAAGTTATAATACCCTTTGATTAACATCATACGGGTATAAAAACCGAACTGAACGGAACGGCGTGACGCATTGTACTGTACCCGTAGCTTAAAGCTGAACAAATTTATGAACAATTTTATATGAATTTCAGACATATTTTTTCAGACAAGGCTTTTCTTTATTGTGAGTGAATTTTTTTGTGGTAATATCAGGAAAAAAGTATAAATTAAATATTTTGTGAAGAAAACAGAAATATATTTTTATTAATTATTCCGTTATTTCGTTTTATTCAAGAAATTTTTGCTTAACCGGATTTTAATATGACATAAATTTATTTCGATCTTTTTTTTAAATCGTCATAGCTACGTGTATGTACCTATAGAAAAATTGTTTGGTCTTTCGACATTGGATTTTCAAAAATCTAATGATGGCGATGACGATTAGTAGGGGTTATAAGGGAAAATAAAGCGAATTTTATGGGCGGTCATTTTGAATAAATACGACCGCCAGCGTGCTAGGGGACTGTTAACTTTGTAGGAAAAATTTTATTGTTGTATAAGAGGACCTCTCCAAAATGAAAATTTGGATAATTAACTTCTTTTTAAGCAACACATAAAACAAAAACAATTGTTATTTATATTCAATAAAGCAATAGTGGAAGGAAAAGTAAGACTTCACTCTAAATTTTTTTAACTCAATAAAAAGCTCAATTTCATTAGTTTACAACAATTTTATACCGAGTAGGGAGTAGGTACAATTAAATTTATATAATTTTATTGGAACAATTAAAGTCGATTTGCTGGTTAGTCAATTTCGGTTCAGTTAATTCATCGTTCATCCGTATACTTTATTTATATTATATAAGTATTGTTTTGTATGAAAGTATTTTTTAACTCTTATAGAGTATGAAAAATTTACTCGAAAATTGCCTACCCAGGAAAGTGTTTTTCCATGAATTAAATTAAATTAAAAATGTTCCTGATAAATAATGTCAATGCTATGGTATATATATGCATTTAAAACTTTTAAAAACTGAGATTTGCCAAAGTCCTGGTGGCGGAAAACTGAAAAAAACTACCAATTTTTGACCTTTGAACGGGTCGCGGGACCATCAAATATAATTTTTTTTGCACAAAATTTTAAACTTAAGATTTAACATAAGTTTTCCGCCTTCAGGGCTTTGGCAAATCTCAAATCCAAAAATACAAAAATAATCCACCCTAATATGCATGTTAGATGAATTAAAACAATTAACCGCTTTGTAAATTTTCCATATAAACCTTACAATTGTCATCATAAAACTCATTAATTGTTTAACCCTAAAGAGTATAAAAGGGGCCTGTAGAGTGTAGAGCCCTGTTTCATGTTTAATGTCGCATAAAGATCTTATTTTCTAACTTTATCAGCTAGAACTTTTTATATGCTTCAAATAGATTATCTTACCAATAAAACATCCAAAGAAAATATTACAAATATTTATTTAATATTTTTAAATAATTATTTTCTAAAAACATAACGCAAAGGCACACGTTACGTTAGTAAAATATTTCGTACTCTTTAAAGGACCAATAATCCTACAACAAAACGTTGCCAAATTATTTTTAAAAGTGAATAAACTAAATATAGAATATTTTTTGTTATTTAAATTCATAATTACATACATAATATTTTTATATTTTTGCTTAAGATTAAAGTTAGGTGAACTGTTTCAAACTATTTATTTCAAACCCGTATGATGTTAATCGAAGGGTATTATAACTTTGGTACGGAGTTTGTTACGCCCCTTAATACTCATCGTAGAAAAAAAATTTCAACACCATTGTCTTTCTCGTGAAATTCTAAGTCGAAATATGC
>JANSTT010020038.1:0-10270 GCA_026745375.1 Platyura marginata | reverse complement strand
AAAGTTTCAAAATCATATCTTCAATATTAAGAAAGTTCAAAATTGTGTCACTTTTTAAAAAACCGCCAAAAAACGGTAAAGATGTTCGGTGCCTCACCAGTTTTTTTTCGGTTTCTGGTATAAAAATGACGTAAGTTTTTTTTTAAAAATAGTCTCATAATGATGGGATCAATAATTCTCACGCTTCGCCACTGCTGTGTGGAATTTGGCCTTCTTCACTATTTGCTTTCACATAGTCCGGTAACTCACACCTGCATCCCAGTTTCGTACTCCAAACTTGTGCATGTTTTCCAAGTTCATCTAGCTATGTGAATCTATTAAAAAATAATTTTTTTTTTAAATTGGATTTGTATGATTTTCGGATTACAGAAAAAATTAATATGAAAAAAATTAAGATTGTTTAATAGATCAAAAAGTTCCACACCCTACCGTTATGGCGCTGCAATGAATTAGGTGTCATTTCTATTCTTTTTGATCATTAGTATTCAATTTATTTGTTGTATAAAAAAAATATGTAAGGATCAAATCGTAGTTAATAAATGAGTATTCACACGCGTATTATTTCTTCCTTGCTGGTTTTATTCATTTATTTTATTTATTCATCGAGTAAACTATTATAGGTGTGCAAATGAATTGATTTCTAAATTTCTGCGTTTACAAATATTGTTGACTAAAAATATTTTTATTAATTGTTCGAATGGAAGAATCGACAATTGGGATTTCTTACTTGTTTTAGGGTTTCTTGCGTATGTATATCTTTATTTTGGTTCACTTTAATGAGTAGAATTTTCATCCAAATATGATTATTAATAAGTGAAACTGTTTGTTTGCTATTTTTGTTTATTTAGGTACAAAGAGATTTGTGCCTACGGCCGTATAAATTAATGAAAATCTTTGCGAAAATACTCCACTACCTCTATGTATACTGTCACACAATTATTTATGTGAAATGAAAGAATAGAAATGTTTAGTATATTTTATATCTGCATACTTAATCATAAGCTACCTATATATATACAGGCACACCTAAACTACTATAATACTATAATATATATAGGTATAATAATTATTTTCTAATTTTTTTTAAAAAAAAGATTTTCTAATAATAATTAAAAACATTTTTTACACCTGTACTTAATTACAAAATACTTACCTGTAGAAATTATCTTCAATTACATCAATTTAATTAATTATTTTTATTTCTTATACATACGTAACTGCAATGAACAACTTCAATTAATTTTCAAATTAAGTTAATTATATGTTTCATTTACTTAAAATTGGCATATATATGAAAGCTAATCTAACAAAACATCTCAATATGTCAAAGATACACCCGGACCCGAATTTTTGTCAGATTGAATGCAATGGCGAAAATTTATGTGTTAAGGGTAAGTTAAATGCTTTAATACAGTAGTGTGAATCAACAAATACAAAATGTACAATGCATCTACAGGATGACTATAAAAAATTGTATATCCATAATGAAGATATTATATTACTAACACTATTCATTTGTACTTTAATAGTTTAAAAAACAATTTTAATTATACATTTTTAATTAGTATAAAAGCGATGGATACACCCGGTTAACAGAATAATATTTTTCAGTTCTAGGATTCCCACCCTATTTTATATATAACTATAATATGTATATTTATTTTATATAAAATTTATACCTTTTTCGATACATATTGTATGATTGTCTAGAGGGGGTGGATTACAAAAATTGTTCACCCTTATATCGAATTGTGGTAGCGACAGATGCACTTATAGATTTCCATTTCCCTAAAAATTATTGAACAAAAACATTCATATGTTCACTGTTCAAACATTTTGAATGTGTGTATTTATGATATTGGTATGGAATTACTTCCATTTTATATTAAAAAAAATTTTAAGGCACAGAAAATTGATTAACCCTAACTGTATTGTTAAAATCAATTTTTTATAATTTACTTCAACAAAAGTATTTTATTGGTGTACCTAAACCACTAAATAAAATAAATTAAATAAACAGAAAAATTAAAAAAACGTAACAAAACTGACATAACATTTATGCAGTTTTCATTTTTAAAATGGTGATTCAAATGTTAATAAAAAGTTTTAATCTATACCACCCCAATCTCCCAATTAACAAAATAATTATTCGCGTATGTAATTAAAAGCGTTTCGAAGAAGACATTTTAGTCAATACAAAACATTTTTGAATACTTGCACACACAAAAAAAAGATATATAGTAAATAAAAAAATGGAAATCCTATTCTAAAGCTTTCATCTAGAAAAAAAAGTAAGCTGCTTCAACTGGATTAATTTTAATAATTATATATATATATATACAGGGTGTCCAAAAATAACTTTCCTATTAATTTACAACAGCGAAACGCAAAGAAAAATTGAAAGTGTTATCTGATTCTCATGTTATAACATGAATAGTAATAAACGTCCTTTTCTTGCATTATTGCAAGCAGTTTAATTCAAATTTAGTTACCGATGATGAATGTGAAAAGCGAACTGATCAAAAATTTATTAAGGCGGACCCAAACTGCAATTACATTTTTTCTGATGGAAAACTTTTTTTGCTGCAGGAGTCTCACAACTCTCACAATGATTGGCTGTATACAGCTAATATTGAAAAGGTTCCGAAAGGAAAAAAGTTTCTTCAGTGATGGGTTTTGGTTGTATATCAAAAAACGGCAACTTACCTCCAATTTTTATTGAACCAGTAAAGAAGGAATTATTGGCTACGTAGATTATAATGTACCTTTATGAGCACTTGTTTATTATTTTGTCTGTAGGTACAAGAAATATTGAGTAAATTGAATACCAATGACAAGAAAAACCTTAAAAATAACATAAAATTGATTATAGCGCCATATGGGTTGGTTATGGAACTTTTTGGTATATAAATGGAATCTTTCTAGCTTAAGCCGTTTAGCAGGAATCTTGATCACGGACAGACGGACGGACATGCATATTTTGAATTAGAATTTCACGGTGTTAATTTTTTTTTTCGATTAACAACATACGGGTATAAAAAGGTCTAGAATTACTACCTCAATGAAGTTTCAATAAATAACATGCTTCCGGAGGCCCAAAATTTTCCCGAATTCAAATCCAAGGAAGAATGGCCAGCATAATCATCGACCTCAATACCTTGGATTTTTCCATATGAGATTATGTGCTGTCGTAGCTAATTGACGTTAGGACCATGAACTTGCCCACTTTTAAAACCAATTTGAAGGTAATCTATAATGAAATTCCACCTAATGCAGTACGTGCCACGTGTAATGATTTCCCAAGAAAGTTAAGGACTATCATTAAAGACAACGGCGATAGATTTGAAAATCTATAAATTAAAGAAAAAAGAAAATTATTCTTAATAAAAACAACATTTAAAAATAAAGTTTAAATTAAAAAAACGGAAACAGTTATTATTGGACACCCTGTATATAAATATATATATTTTGACAACTATTTATAGATCAAAAATTTGTAAACTTTTTACAGATTAAAATTTTTGAAAAAACATTTAGGTAAGGTCGTAAATTTAATATAAGTAATATTTAAACAATTACCTACCCTTCAAGAAAAAGAGAACTTGAATATGATTGTTTCAGGATAAATATTAAAAATTAATTCTTTTCTCGAATATCTCAAGAGAAAGGGAATTAAAATATATCATTTATATTTATATTTCTTTTAAAATTCAATAGTTTCGTATCCTGTAAGAAAAAAAAATTTTATTTCTCTACAAAATTAACCGGTCTCTAATCAATTCCCAAAAACTTGACCAAAGTTAAACAGGTAACATAACCTCAAACCGGCATTACTAATTATTAAGACTAAAATGTTTTTTTCTGAATTAAGATGCTTCATGAAAGCTACAACTAAAAGAATTATAATATAATAATAAGATAATAATTTTCAAAAATTAAGCTAATTAATTTTCCAATCATCAAATAATCCACTGCATTATAACTAATTTCTTACTTGCATTATTAGGATCTTTAAAGATAATTGGTTAAACATGTTTTTTATTAGATTGTCATAGTTAATATACATAATTATTATTATACCTGCCCTGCCATATCGGTAACTGTAAATACAATACGATAATTTTATGGTCCCACATTGGACCTTTGAAGAATTCCAAAATGAAATAGAAAATATTTCTATGGGAGAAATAAAGAAAGAAATGTGTAGGTACAATTCATTTTACAACGGCTAAATTTTGGCCGATACAGTCTTATTGCAATGAATTTTTGTTTCTCTATATATATATGTATATATTGAACTGGCACCGGTACATATGTATATATATTTTTCGTCCCTTTTCAAACAAAAGTTTTATGGCAAATACAATTGATGCGCTTTTTATATGCACGCACCCCATCCCTATTCTGCATGGGTTTAATATGTATTTGGAAAGGGGATAGAGGAAAAAAAAATATTATAGATTTAAAGGTCGTGTGCCGAAATCGCATATTTGATTTTAGAGTCAATTCAATAAACAGTACTGTACAGTAGTTAGTTTATATTTGACGTGATAAGTTGGTTTACTGTTTGGTAGTGGAGTGCACATCAAGAGGCGTTATTAGTTAATAGTCCAAAATTGCTCAATTTATCGACGAAAATTTTACTAAATTGCTATGTTCTGGTTATAATAAAGTCGATTATAAAACTGAACCTATAATTTATACAATATTTTGTGGATAATTATATTATTTTGTGCACACACAAAAAATGGCTACAACACAGCAATATCCCGAATGTGGCTACAATAGCGGGTATCATCAGCAGCTTGTATCAAATATGGTCACTGGACAGTATGGTTTTAATTCACCTTTATCCACTTCGTACAGTAATAATAACAATAATCATCATTATTCAAATTGGAATCAATATTACCCATATCAGCACCATCAGCCAAATGTGCATCAGGAAAATAATGTTCCTTATAATGATCACTTTCGACAGAATCGATTTATTCCGCCATATACGTGTGAAGGTAATCAACCTTTTAGTGAAGACAATAATTACGATAATAAAATTAAATTCTCACAAAATGTGAGTACCTACGAAACAAAGGAACAAAGTGCCGAACAGCATCTACCAAAGCCGAGTAATTCGTTGAACACAATAAGTAACAGTTATGTGAACAAATGTAGTCCGGTTACAGAACCGCCCCAGGAAAGTGTAAAACAAGTGGAAACCGATAAAAGAAAAAATGATGATATATCGGATGGACCTGCTTTGCGAGCCCTACTAACAAATCCCTCCAAAAAACTAAAATACACTCCAACATATTATTTTAATGGCAAAACGTCTCCAATAACATCAACAAATTTCAATCAAATTCAAAATGATCGATCGATAATTCAACAATCAAATCCATTGCTTAATTCATATTTAAATCAAAATTGGAATAATTACTACAACCCCTATGGCATGTCATCTCAATTGAATACCTACAAATACGAAAGTAATTTTGATTCGGCAACATTATCACCAAACAAAACTGACGATAGCTTGGATTACTTTGATTATGTATTGAAAAAGGATACGCCACCACTAAGTACGGTTAAAGATGGTTTTGAATCTCACCCGCCCGCAGTGACAAGCAAAATTATAGCCAATACCAGTAGCCCAATAAGAAGTCCGCTTTCGAGTTATGTGGATAGTATCAGTACACCACCTCTATCACCAAAAGAGGAAGGACCCATCAATCAATTTAGCAAAAGTGCAATGTCATCTCCTGACAAGTCATATTTATGGATTCAAAATGGAACTGATTGTAAGTTTTTGTTTTTTTTTTTTTTTATTATTATTATTAGGAGCACTATATAAATTTATTCAAAAAAAAGGAAGGCCAAGACATTTTCCAGTTTAGATTTTCGAATTTTTTTTTGAAAATTAAAAAAAAAAAAACGTTTATATCTACATACTTACATATAATATACACATACATACAACAAGGGCGCCACACGAAGAAAGAAGACGAATTTTAAAATGTGGATAGCAAAATATGTTTTTCCATGAGAAATACCTTTTTGTACAGAGCGTGCAATAACTATCAACAACTTTTTCAACAGATTTTTTGATATTCCAATGCATTTTCAAAATAATTATTAAAAAAAAAAAATCTAACTTTATATTAGAGGAGGAAAACTATCGATAGTAGTCGATAGTTATTAAGAAACTATCGATAGTGTATTTTTGAATTTTTATAATTTTTTGCGAATATTTCATTTGTTAGTTGTTCTCTCAACACGTTAAAGTGCCAAATAAGGAATGTCGATTTTCAATTTAGGCTGCACTTTGCACCCTTCAAGCATTTTTTTTTAATTTTAAATTTATTTTTGGTTTTTGCTTTCAGCATATGTAATAACTTTTCTGATGAATTGTTTATTTTCAAAATTGCCACTAAAGTTATTCTACATATTGAATATTGATCGATAGTGATAAACAATAACAATCGATAGTATCGATAGTTTTTCTTAATTTACAAAGAATCATTTCAAATCTGTACTGTGATGATTGTTTTTAAGTAGGAGATGTGGTACGTTTTGTACTAGTTGAAAAAAAATATTTAAATAAATTATCTTTAAAAATATCAAAAATAAAAAAAAAAATTTGAATGTAATTAATTAATTTTTTTATACATTCATTTAATTTTTAAAAATAAAAACATTCCAAAACTTAATTATATTATATTTTAACCAAAAAGCTTGTCCATTTCCCTCAAAAATAGGTCATAATTCATTAAAATTAGCCTAGCGATTTCTAAGTTATGATAAGTCTAAATATACTAAATGGCAATTTTAAATAAGTAGTAAGACTAAAAATGTTTCTGTAATTTTTTTTTATGAAAACTACATATAACTGAAAGTTTCATCAATTTAAAAAATGATAACCTTAAAAGTTGATTGAGTTAAAAAATTCTTCAAAAAATAATAATTTTTTTAAAAATTGGCATTGGTGTACGAATAATATTTTGTACCACTGTATGTACATACGTAGTACGTATAATGTAAATACATATCAATCCTTAATTTTTAATCGATGTTTGTCTCATTTTTATAAACATTTCAGGAAAGTGTACAAATTTTTTAATTTTTCTATTAGTGGAGTTATGTGTGGAGTCAAATAAAAAAATAAGGAACGAAAATTGTCAATATATAATTTAGCAAAAAATAACAAATTTTATGAGGTTACGTAGAATAAATATGTGAACAAATTGCTATCAAATTCTTAATTCCGGTAATTTTTTAGATACGTCCGATTCAAAATTAGGAATCGATATATTAGTAAATAAACAAGAAACTATATTTCCAATAATATCTATTATTTGATTTGGCTAAAATTAAATTTTGGAGCAATGAACGTTTTTTGTTAAATTCATCCGTTGTAGGTAGATGAATGTAGCAGCGTGTTATTTTGAAGATGGATGAATGTGACATTAGATTAAAAATACTCCTGACAACAAAATGATTATCCTTGGACCTGTATAAATAATGCATTTACTTGAAATATGTACAATTCAGAGAAGAGAAAAAATAGATAAAATCAAAATTATAGAGAATAACAAATTAAAAATATATTCAAAAGAGAAAAAAGTTCCACGTCCTACCGTAATGGCACTAAAATCAATTTTATATGATGGTTTTTAGGCATTTTAATCATTTATTTTCAATTAATTCAATATTTATTTTTCGTAGAGAAAAATAGATGAGGACTAAGATATAAAATAAAATTTCCCTTTTTTAATAGACCGGAAAGCTCTATTTTTTAAGGATTAGGTCGGAGTAGGCCGGTGCGCTCCTTGTATGAAAAATGCAAATTTTGAAAAAAATGGGATATCTGGTCCCACATTTGCGATGAAGTTTTCAAAATTTCATATTTTTCACAAAAAATCAGTTTCTTTGAACGGTTGCCGCCAGGGGGAGGGTAACCTTCGACAATCTGTTGTTTCTTTTCATATATATTTGTGTTATGAATAACAATGTTTGGTTTTACGGCTATAAATTAATTGCGTTTTATTAGTGGTCTAAGGTACATGCCATACTGGTCCCAAAATAGACACCATAAAAAAAAAAACAGTTTTATTTAATGTTTTATATTTTACCATATCTTCAGTGATTGTAGACAAAATCATAACAAAACATATTTAGCTTACACTAAGTTAATAACAAATGAAATAAAAAATAAATTCACACGCGTCTATAAATACAGGTAGCCTTCCTACAACACGGTTTCACTCTAACACGAAAAGAAAATGGTAGAAATACTCGTGTAATCCTGTAAATTATAGGATTTTTGGGACATAACCATTTTTTGTTGTTTCTGCTCTTAGTCTCATACAACAAGCTATCGTACAACACGTTATTATGTTGGACCCAACTACCGTGTTATAAGAGGGATTCCTGTAGTTGTAATCATTTTATTTTTCATTAACATTTTAAAACAACCATTTGTAGGCATACAATATATGAAAACAATTAGGTAATCGATAATAAAACGATTTTTATTCGGTAATTGACTTAATTGTAAAAAATATAGAATATAGAATATAAGAATTTAAAATAAATCGTTTCAAAAATGTCGAAGATACAAATTATATTCGTTTTAGCAGTCATCTTGAATGCCGTCGCCATTTTATGGTGATCCATTTAATACCAGTTTATTACATAAATTTAATTTTGGCATTTATGCAAAATTGTAGAAATATTGATTGCATTTTCTAGGATCCAAAAATGAGAAAATAAAACGACATGGATAAGTGGCAGTACGGAATCAGTTGTGATTGCAATCTGTAGGGTAATATCGAAACTATAGGAAGACGATGTTTGTTTCATTTTCTTTAGGACTGTCATTTTTCTAATGTCATTCATTTGTAAACAACATTTTCTTTAAAAAAAAACAAGATAAAATAGAAAACTTTTATTAAACGCTAACGGATTTTAGAGAATTTTTTAAAAATCTGCGACAAAAATTAAATTTGAGAACATATTTCATACAAAATTTGATTGATTTTTAATAATTTTTTATTTTTTCAGTTCAACAAAAGGACGGATCCAAAAGAACCAGACAAACGTATACCAGACATCAAACATTGGAATTAGAAAAGGAATTTTATTACAATCGTTATTTGACCAGAAGAAGAAGAATCGAAATCGCACAAATGCTAACACTAACCGAAAGACAAATAAAAATTTGGTTTCAAAACAGAAGAATGAAGGCGAAAAAAGATCATCGTGTACCAGCATCGAATACTCCTGATTTAATAGAAGATCAACAATACTTAGGATATCCTCAATTTTCTTAAAATAGATGGGATTCGTTTAGTCATACAGCAATTCAAAGAAGACGATTTAGAATTGTACCTGTGCAAAAAAATGCAGAAAATTCTACAATTGAAAATATAGTTACTAATACTAACGGACTTACTGGGAACTTTTGTATACTTGTTGGCTGAAACCCTTTTTTTTATTTTTGTGTATAAAGCGAGAAACTTATAGAAGAACGCCGTATCAGTCTGCAAGGATATCGAGTATGAAACTACGAATCGTACAAAAGTGCCCCTTAGAGCAACAACAGAGTAATTGGTTTATGTAAATAGTCAAAATATTCATTTGGTGCCAAATTACAAATTGAATTATTTTTTCACAAATAAAATCAAAATTATTTATTAAAACAAAAGACAAATTATATTTAATAGACTTAGGTAAATTAGTTATTGGATTAATTAGATAATACTCCATTTTTATAATTAATTTCCAAAAACATAAATGTACAAAATATTTTTTTAAAAATACTAATAAAGAAGAAAAAAAAATCTAACTAATAATGAATTTAAATATGCTATTTAACCTTTTAGGTTCAGGAGAAGTAGTTTCGACACTTTGGAACCATAATTAACAAAAAATATTCCTGGAATTGTTTTCTTAATTGTTTTGAATCAAATCGGGCAAGGTTTAGGGAAGCAATAGGGAGTAAACTGTTATAGTGTATACCAATAACGTGCATAACCTCTATCTTAGGGTGTTCTGAAGTGGAGAAATTATAATAAAAACATTTGCTTAAAAAACATCTCAATATGAAAAACCTAACTTAGGGGCTGTTCACAAATTACGTAACGCAATTTTTGCCGTTTTTTAACACCTCCCCCCCGGTAATAACGTAACAGAAATTAAAACACTTTTTAAATATTTTTAAAATAAATTTTCTATTCAAATAAATAAAACGAAATTCATTATAACTTTAACC
>JANSTT010020037.1:0-10272 GCA_026745375.1 Platyura marginata | reverse complement strand
AAGGTTATTATTAATCCTAAAGTATAACATTCTCGAGACTTGAGTAGTATAACTTAAAATACCAAATTTCTACTTCCTGTTTGCATAACTTGGTATAACATTTGAATATTTGTGTAGCCAAAATTTTAAGATTAAGATGGAAATTTGTTTTTCTTTTTCTATTGTCTCGTATTATATATAGGGGATATTATATATATTGATACATCCCCATTAAAAGAATAATATAGATATTATACATGTATTATTATATGATATAGGCAATAAAAATGTTATACATACGAATACACGTATATGTATGTATATATAACAGGAAAATTATGTATTTTATGGTATATTTATTATTTTGACATTTTGGGGAACGATTCTATTCTGTTCTGTTCTGTTTGAGTATCCTATCTTTCTATGGATGATGAGTTTTTAATGTTCAAGTTGCGTTATAGCTTTTTGAGAGATTTTTAAGTACAGCTCAATTAGATTAAATTATATTATGGTAATTTCAACAATACTTCTTGGATAAAATAATTTACCTATATCTATACTTATATATATATATGTACATATATAGGTAAAAGTAAACAGAAATTTGCGTTGAAAAATGTATACGGTGAATTTTTATTAAATTTGTCCATACATATTGAAATTTTAGAGTGTCTTTTTTCGAATTTAATTTTTTTTTAAATATAATTAACATAATAAAAGCATTTTGTACGTACCTCAAAATGTTAATTTTTTTTTTTAATGAAAGTCTGTCTTATCTTTATTACCACTTGATGAATGATATTGTCCTTTATATACCCTAATCTGTATCTCCAAACTATGGATAATCTTCTATAAAGCAACTTTTTTTTTTTTAAAAAAAAAGTCTCTTTAAACTTCTTAAAATGGTTGTTAGTATATAGGAATGTTATTATGACGGTTTCTCAATTTGTTTGTCTACACTTCTTACCTTCTTCACTCTCATTCTTAGCTTGGATTGTTCATTTCTCCTTACCATTACTTTCACCGTTAATTTTTCAGCCAAAAATACGTCACTAAAAATCATATCAAACATTAATGTCATTATTATTGAATTGCTTGCAAGTAAATTTTGATATGGCCGCTAAAATATATATAGAAATACACATGCAGTGGCGGCTCGTGAAAATTATTGATCCCTTTATCGTGGCGTGAGTTTATTATAATAGGTCATTTTGATAGAAGAAAACGAATTTAGGGGTTCAACAAACATCTTGATCGTTTTTTTTGGCGGTTTTTAAAAAAGTGACACAATTTTTAACTTTCTTAATTGTATGGTTTCGGTTAACCCTTTCATTTAAAAAAATGTATAGGTCTTAAAGGGTTAGGTTTTTCCAATGCAAAAAAGGGGTTCCACAATCTTTAGAAAATTTTCTAAGGGTTCCGGGACCAAAATAGTTTGTGTAACCCTGTACTAGAGTCATGATGCGTTGAGAGTTACATCAAAGATCAATAAAGGTGTTCAATCTGGTCCGACATAATTTCCATTAACAATTATCCATTTTTGCCATCAATTGTCATTTCTGGAGCCTTCAAATTTAACGCCCTGGCAAAGTGTGACTTTTACGTCATTGCAGAAACGGCTCTGTGACGAATTAATTTTGAATTATAAAAATTATGTACATACCTACGCCTGTATAGGGTAAAGTAACGGGTGAAATATGACATATCTTCACATTTTTTAATTTTAAAAATGTCGGACATTATTTTTTAATTTTTTTTATAATTCCACATCAAATAATTTAATTACATTTTTCCATTTCACCAGACTTATGTCTTACCTACCTAACCTACCTACCAATATAATAATAAATACTAACTCTTAACTCTTTACTTATTAATATAAATGATTAAAGGTAAAACATAATCATAAATAATGTTATAACCTGGCACTCAACGGCAACACAACTCCATAAGTCAACAATAAATGTAATTTAAAACAACAAAAGACTATAATTAATGATGGGGTAGGTGAGAAAAGTCGATTAAGGCAAGCGACGACCCGCATCATATTATATTACGTATTATATTCTACTTACCTAACTGTAGCGCCCCGTCCTACATGAGTAATTCGTTCTTATAATACCGTCACCACCACCACCACCATCATCATCATCATCACATATTTTTTGACTTTTAACATTACAAGATTGTATAATGTATAATAGTACACTTACATAAATTTCATACAGTTAGTCTCAAAAGAAGTTGGACACTAGGGTGAATTTTCAATTTTTTTTTAGAATTTGTGGATGGAAAACTTGGGTATGGGTATAAAAATAATTTGGGTGAAATTTGAACCAAGAAAAAAATCGTTTAAAGGTCGCGTATTCGGGTTAAATGTCAAAAGTATGCACTTTTTTCATATTTCGGCCTATAACTTTTGAACGGATACATTTAAAAAAAATATTATTAAGTACAAAATTATAGCTGATAAAATTTCCTTTAAATTAGATATCATTTTCCTATATTCAAACTGTAGGTATTAGAGGGAATATTTTTAGAGATAAAAGTTTTTTTTTCTATTCTGATAATTATCATTGAAAACTTTTGAATTTTTATATTAAAAGACAGAAATTATTTCCAAAAATATTCCCTCTAATACCTAAAGCTTGAATATAGGAAAATTATATACTATTTTAAAGAAAATTTTATCAGCTATAATTTTTTTCTTAATGATGTTTTTTTTAAATGTAACCATTCAAAAGTTATAGGCCGAAATATGGAAAAGTGCATATTTTTGACCTTTGACAAAAATGCGCGACCTCTAAACAATTTTTTTTTTTTGGTTCAAATTTCACCCAAATTATTTTTATACCAATACCCAAGTTTTCCATACCGGCCACATTTCCATCACATCAACAAAAAAAAAGTCCATTCATTGAAAATGCAATTGGACACCTATAAAACAGCAATCTGTTAAGTAATTCTTAACAAAATTAATATTTTTTAATATTTCTTTTGGAATTCATTTTTATTATTTTATGTTAGGCAAATTACCAAAAAATTCAAATATAGTAACTTTATTAATTAGTTTTTAGTATTCAATTATTCAATTTTCACAAAAGAAGTTGAACACTTCTGACATATTTTAAGTTTTCTTGGAAATCTGGAGCAATGCAATAAATTGTTGGCATACAATATTGTTCACTAGTTGCCAATAGAACCTGTGGCGAGCTACAGCTTAAGATTTTTTGATAAAATTTGGAAAAAATATTCAAAATTCCGTACATTTCGTTTGACAAAGTGCAGTTGGCAGTTGTTCATCATACAAAGGGTAAATCATGTCGGGAAATTGTCGGATTATTGAATATGAAAAAAAATTACAGTTACCAATATCATCGACCGATGTAAAAAAGAAGGTAGACTCGAAGTTAAACAAAAATTCAGGTCGACCAAGTATCTTAAATGTAAATATAAAACGGAATATAATTAGAGAAAAGGAAAACAAATCCGCAAATAAGTGCTGTAAAACTGACATCGACAGTTAATAAAGACACGGGAAAAGTGTTAGTGTTAATTTGTTAATTTTTTGTGAAAAGTGTTAATTTTTTGTAATTTGATGAACATAAAACAACAAATATACAAGAAACATTTAAAAATATTAATTTTGTTATGAATTATTTAACAGATCACAGAGTTTTTATAGGTGTCCGACTTCTTTTGATACCAACTGTATATTAAAAATTTGTGGCAGATAGAATACAAAAAAAAATATTCACGCGGCTGGAATTTTGCAAGAAACATAAATTTTATAAGCTGGGCGAGCCATAAAATTCAAAATTTTTATTCATAAGCCGAACCAAGATACTACAATGGTAGGTACTAACCTCTTCTCTATACAAAGACATCTCGTTTTTGCGTCTTTGTTTAACCGGGCTATTTGATTTAGATTTTTGATGTCATTGCTAGAATATTATATAGACTTTTATTTAGACAAAAAAAAAAAATAAATAAAAAAACTCTGAATAGAAAATAAATAAAAACTTTTGATTAGAAATGCCGACAATTAATACAAAGTGTTAAATAATATAGCTCTGTGTGAAAATTTTCTTTGCCTGATCGAATATATAGAAATTTAAAAATAAAAATTCAAATAGTTCGCCACTAAAAATTTATTTTATTTCATTTTGAACAATGAGAGTGATTTTTAATAAATATACACAAATGAGAAAAATGTTATTATCCATTGTGTGAACGCTGAACATTCTATCAAATTTAATAGTCTTATAATAGAACTATTTTTTAACTATTGATTTTTCTTATTGACAATACTCAAAATAATGCAAACAATAAAATTGAATTGATAATCAATATCTAGTTCTAGATCTAGATAGTAAAGCAAAAAAAGGAGCTTAAAAAGGATTTAACGATACTTGTACTGATTTTAATGAAGGGTAGTCCACCAAAGTCATAAGATATGCCCTCATACAGTTTAGGCCACTAACGATTTGACCTTTATAAAGAAGGTCCGTATTTGCACTGGACGCTGCATTCCCCTATCTCAATTGAGGAGGTTAGGCGTTGGAGCCTCATGCGCCTGACAGCAGTGAACTCATTTAGCAAGTGTTCAGCCGTTTCTTCGGTCTCCATCCATAGTCTAAAGACACTGTCTTTGATCTGTGCTAGCTTATGGATGCAGTATTTTAGGTGACAATTGCCTGATAAAAGTCCCATAGTGTCCTTGTTTCCTCTACAATTTTTGTCTTCATTTTAGTGAAAGGCACCATGTTCCTTTTTAACTGTCTTTAGCCAGGTGTATGTAGGAGTAGTATTTTGGAGTAGTATATTGGGTAGGAGAGTCGGCAATTACTGAGTCAAGCGTCTTCATAGAATTATCACAACAAAGCTTAGCAGAACAGGGTCTATAAAAGCAGACTGTGCCCCGTTTGCGTGCTCAACTCATTCGCGATTTCATTGCCTTCTGGCACCTATCTGAAAATTACCTCGTTATGTCTAGCCAAGTTTTGAAGGATGCCATAGCAGTCAGCTTAGACTCCTGCTTGTAAGACCAGTTTTTAAGGCCGCTTGACTGTCAGACATAATGTAAATTTTTTTCTTAACAGTACTTACTACTTCTTCTAACAAATTCCATCCTTTAGCGAAATCTTTTGGTGTTCTTAGCGGAAAAAAAATCTGTCACACTATCAGGTTCTTCTCAAGAAACTGAGATGCCGGTATTCCGTAAATCTCTCAAACTCTCAATAAGAAATCCTAAACAAAATGTAATCTCCTCTAAACAGGGTGGGATATTTCGATAGAAAATAAAAGTTAAAAATACGATACTTATTAGTTGGACATTTTTAAAAAATCTAAAGATTACAGTTTTGACTAAAAACTACTCGCAAATTAAATTATTAATTCATAGGTTCTGCGCTGGATTTTTCGTTCTCCCACGGGCGACAAGTTTGAATTACTTTGATTTGATAGACGCATTCCTAACTAAATAAAGGTGAAAGAAATATTTAAAAAATTGAAAAAAGTTACGAGTGAAGGAAGCAACATTTTTTCTATATGTTGAGTTAGATTGAATTCATTCATAATAAATTTTTGACCTTGTACAGAATTCAAAACTCTCTATTACAACTGGGGGTTCTATTATGCAATGCGAACGATATCGTATTAAATCCAATAGTTCAAATACGATCCGCCGCGCATTGTGGTATTATGAAACGATCGCATTTTCATTCATCGAACTGTGCGATTTTAATTGTCATAAGTGTCAATGTCACTTGAAAAATATCTACATAACCTCAATTATTTTTAAATTTTCATTGCCAAAATGGATTGTGGGGCCCTATATCTTTTAAATTTAAATGATAGTGACTAAAATGAAAGGCCAACGATGCGAATTAGAGATGCATCAAATATATTTGATCTACCTGAAAAACAGTAAGGGTTTTCTTTGCTTTTCATCTTATATCTTTGGTTTATAATACATTTTTTAAAGATTCATCTCGCTTTTTCGGCTATTCAATTGAGAATTCAACAAAATAAATTTACTTATGTACATTTTGATCCCCAGAACATTGCATAAATCGAAATTAGCCTGGAATTTAGAAAAAAAAGCTCATAAAATATAAATCAAATTGTATATTCCAATTATTAACAACACAACGCACACTCAAAATTTCAATTGAAAGTTCTTAAATTAAATTCATATTTTTGGTATTATTATTTCGAATAAATTCCATATCAATTATAAAACACCATGCTGCTGCCTGTGCAAGTGTGCAGTGTGCATTGTTGCTTGCACTGTCGTAAATTTTCATATACGAAAGTTTGAACAAATTGCACTTAGGTTGGCAAAAAGTAAAATTATTTTATGTAGTTTGCTGCTGGTAGATAAATTATAGTGAAGTATCAAAAAAAAAAAAAAAAAACAAAATCAAAAAACAACACATTTTAACAGATACAAACAACACAGCAGAAAGCAGAAAGTTTAATTCCAATATATGGGCGAGTACAAGCTTGTGTATGTTTGATTAAGTGAACATTAAATTAATCGTTTTGTTGCTGGTAAAGGATATTTTATGGTCAAATATATTACTGTTTGCAATTTGTAGTTTGTAGATTATATAAACATTTCGTTTAAATACTTAAAAGACTTGGAATAATAAATATTTTTGAACTAAATTGAAATAGTTATTTATTGTTGTAAAGCTCTATAAATTTGTCGGAAGGTAATCTTAGAAAAAATAAATAAAAATGATTGTATGATTTAAGTCGTTTCCGGTTGTTAAAAGAATACTAGTCCAATGTTTTATCTAATTAAATGCCACATGTCATGGTATAGCGTTGGTAGCTATTTGAAATCTATTTAGCGCCCAGGTGATATGCGCCAATTGTATTCTCGAAGAATTGACTGCAATAAATTAAAATCTTATGTTCGGCGGGATTATTATCGTAAAATTCGTTAGCGAACAATTTTTGATGTTAAATTTACTTGAATTGGGCCGAATAAATATCCAAAAAGGTCAGTTACGTTCATTCATTCCGTTTGTCCATTAAATGAAACCATACAAATGTTTTAACGAATTATTGATTGGAAGTAATTCTCGGTTGAAAAAAAAACATCGCCGTACCAACCCTGGAACAGAATCCAGTGTCCTTTTCTGACCACTAAGTTATAGATATGATTTAAAAAAATTGTATTCAAATTTTAAAATCTCCTTAAAAGGACGAAGAAGAGAGAAGAGCCAAGCACTACCTAAGCTAAGCAAATCCAAAGTACTACTCGAGAATAACAACCGAAAGAGGTACGAGTCTAGTATAGCAGTTAGCAAAAACAGACTTAGGATGGTGTCGGGACTCCTGACAGGCCATTGCAGGCTGAAGGCACACCTGAGAAAACTGGTTCTGGAAGAAAGAGGCACGTGCAGTTTCTGTGAAAAAAACAGAAGAACCCCCAATACACCTCCTTACAGAATGCGGTGCACTCATCCACAAGTTAGTTAGTTAGTTAGTAGTGGTGGCGACTTTGCGCCTCGCAGAGACCAATTAAGGTCCATAGCGTTACCACTTTCATATGCCTATGTCGCCCCTACTACGGTTGCGATTTGGGGATTGTGTTACAGGTCGAGGCTGCCCTCAGGTTGTGTAAAAAGTAGTCTCCTAAAGTTCTGTGTCTCGCCCTCGCAAGGGCGGGGCATGAACAGAGGAGTTGTTCTAGTGTTTCTTTCATTTCGGGTTCTTGGCAGTGTCTACACAGGTCAGTCGTTATCAGACCGATCCTGCATGCGTGCTCTCCCGTGAGACAGTGACCAGTGTAGATGCCTACTGCCGTTCTACACTGTGTTCTACTAAGTTTGAGTAAGTTTTTTGTTTTCTTCAGGTCGTAGTTACCCCACATGGCTTTTGTGGTTCTACAGGAATTCAGCCTGTCCCACCTTTCCTTTGCGCACTCATCCACAAAAGAAGAGATTATCTGGGGAACTACTGCAGGATCGAAACGAACCTTCCGTCGCTAAATCCTCTCAAGATCTAAAAATTCAGTAAAGGAACACTGGACTTAAGGAGTTACTCTAAATAATGGTGCGGCTCCATGAAGATAGAAGTAAGAAATGGGGGCACAATGGATCTAAATAAAAGTCGAGGTGCATCGATCACCCCTAACAAAGCTACAATCTACAAAATCTCCGTAGAACGTTAAATAATAATAATAATATAGATTAACAGTACCGTCTTCGAAAGGTACTTAATGGTATTTTGTTTTCAGCAACGCAACTGTGCTATTTATTACTCTCCTTTTCTTTTCAATTCTCCTTTACTTTCCATTGTTCTTCTCTAATCAATGTTTCAGAGAATAAAACTCCTTTTTATGCTGATTGATTACCACCAACTCTGAAATTATTATGCAAAACCATGTTCTTTTTTGAAAGCTTTAAAGCTTTTTAAACTTTAATATTAAATTCAAATTGCTACACTCATCCAAACAGTCTTATCATTTGTGGTTAGTGATCATATCTACATAGATAGATTACAACAAAACGAAACATTTGTAATAAATGCAAAAATATTTTGTTATTACTTAGAAGTAATTGCGAAATTAATTATTTAGTCAAACATACATAAATGTATCCTAACAATATAAACTATAACAAAAGAAACAAAGTTAACTAATTAAATGTTTTAGTAAATCCAATTATTTTTAAGTATCTTATGGCTATACCTACATATATACATTATGTACCTGAAGTACTTAATACCTTGTCAATGAGCTATACTTAAACATACAAATGTACTATCGATATTTCATTATTAGTTAATTGGAAAATTAAACCTTTCGATTTCAGTACTTAGAGCTTAAATAAAAGCCATGGCACTAGAGTAAAAGTAATTCAATAATAATCATGAGTGTTAAATCCCAACCTTTTGTTGTTGCTTTTCATTCTCCAATAATTAATGAAAACTTTTATTGAATGAAAAAAATCAACAATAGAAAATATGAAATTAAAAACTCTTCAGAAAACTAAAGTTCCAATTAAAGGAAATGTTTTATTGAATAGTTTGTGAAAACTTACTTAAAGATGAATGCCATACATATTGCGGTCAATTGGCTTTTGCAGGACACTTCTAACTTTTAAGTAGGCAGTACCAAGGTTACTCTTTGAAATGGAATATTTGATAAGAAGAATTTCTCAGTGACGTATCGAAGGGCGGAGGAGAGTTCTATGCGCGTGTGTATGGTCATCATCATCATCCAGTGGCGTTACAGCTACAGTCTGTTCCATAATTCTTTTTCGGATAGTTTCTTGGTGTTTGTGTTTCCCAGATCATTTTGCAAACTGTTCAGCCGGTCTTACTCGTGGTCTCCCTTGATGTCTGGAAATGCATGGAAATAGTTTCAATATTGGAGTATTTGTTTTCTTTGCCCGGTTGCTTTCCATCTTTATAATGTGGCCTATCCATTAGGCCGGTGCGTTTTGCAAATTTGTTTTTCCCGACATCGCTATAGTGTGGAAAAGTTGTGAGATCGAGAATTGAATTTTAGAAATCATATTATAGTTTTGCTGTTGTCAGAGAGGTATCAGAGAGGTGTCAGAGAGATCTCGGAAAGGGGGCAGAGACGTTGGTTAGATGTGGTGTATGACGGATGTATGTAAAAGAGATAGGATGTGATGAGATGGAAGAACGGGTGTGTGTTATTGAATGAAACAGGGTCAAATGTGGAATGAGGAGGTAGAATGGGAATGTCTATTCAAAGTTGGACGGTTTCAGACCTTTTTTATAACATTCTAAGTGTCTAATTACCTAATATAGAATCCTCTAAACTACTGTTTTATATTTGCTAAGTTTTGATTGTCTTAATACTCGTAGTATACTTAAAGATAGCGTGTCTATAGTAGTATTGTCGCTAATATTCGGGAGAATATTTTCGTTGTAACCCTAAATTAATAATTTTATGTGTTCCTTTACAGACGTTCTATCGATTCTATCAATTCTATGTGGTGCGAAGAAGTCTACGAATTCTGTTTGTTCATGATAAATTGTCAATAATTGCTTAATGATTTGATTAATAATCAACTTCTTTATTGTTGTTTACAATTCGTTCTTGTATAGGAAAATTCACTCTCTGCTATACTACTTAGGCTTTTTATGTTAGTACAAACCAAGACAATTTCTAATTATCTTATTTCTACACTCAAAAAAAAATATGGGTAAAATCAATGAATTATTTTGTAATGTCCCTGGCTCCTGAGACACCACTTAATAATTTAAACAATAAAGGTTAATATTAATTAATAATTTTATTAA
>JANSTT010020036.1:0-10274 GCA_026745375.1 Platyura marginata | reverse complement strand
TATCAGATCAATTTTTGTAAAAATGGCCAGTATTTTGGGTGTACGTAGACTTATGTTCGCCACTGTATATATCTATATAGAAAATATATACAAAGTGTATTGATCAGATATGACAACACAATGAAAATTTTAATATTTCTGAAGTTAAAAAGCTTAAAGTCTAAGTAAAAAGTAAATTAAAATAAATTTTCTGTTAAAAGCAAAACCAAATTGTATTTCTTTTGATTGAACAGATTTCTTTTTAAATTGTGTATGTACATTGTACTGTACAATGATTGAAGCAATAAATCTCTGAATTAGCCCCTCTTTTCTAAGTTACGTAGGTACACTGTGGGTGGAAACATAAAACGAAGCCTTTTCTTCTGTTAAAAGAAAACATAAAACGGGGAAAAAAAAGAAAAATTCCATTGTACACTTAAAACTAATTAAGAACTTCTATAAATAAGTGTTTTAAATTATAACCATTAGGTGCCATTCTTTTCCTTTTTATATTTCATAAGATACCGTTACGATACGTTTAATTGTATATCTATATAGATACACATACTCTCTGACGGTACAAGAAAAAGTCCACCAGGTTGCGATGGAAATGGCTGTAATATACAATTAGTAGGTACATATCGATATTGCAATTATGTAAATTTCAAAAATATTTTCGTTATTTTTTTTAGAATGGGGGTTCTTTCCGTTTAATATGACTTTAATTGCATGGTAATTGCCATGGAAATAGTTAGAGCTGTATATACATAATAGGGTAGAGTGGGGTTTAATATTGTTCAGGCATCAGCCTTCCAAGAAGATAAAAAATATCACAACACAACACAAAACTATAACATTGAATTTTGATTGACATATGACCGATTTAATGCCATCATGTTGTCAGCTGTTGTCGTTAAGTTATCAGCTAATTCAGAGGTCAACAATCTATATAATCAGAGTCAATTGGTGTCGAGGATCTTGTTTAATCTAAAGGTGGTTTGTGAAAGGTCGAAAATTGTTAAAGATAAAAATTGTTAAAATATTAAAATTTTAAATTAAACGTAATAAAGTGAAATTTGGTATTGAGAAAAAAAAACGGAATTTTTGCAAATTAATGAAAAGTGCAAATATAACATCGCGGATTTGCTGATTACCTAATGAAATGTTGTCAAATGATGCAAGTAGATAAAAGCTACTTACCTTTGTTTGCATCAATCTTTGTTGATTATACGAAATCTCGAATTTTGATAAAAACCAGAAAGAATTATAATTATTAGAATTTAGATAATAATTAGATAATGTAGCATAGTTAGACGTATGCAAACTACATATCTAGCTAGACCAATCTTTTGTGAACATTTAAATTTGACGAGATGATGATTTTTTTTTAACATTCTATGTTTGCATAACCTCGGTTTTTTTTTAATGTGGCAACATAGTCGGTATTGTATTTAAGTAATTACTATATTTATTATTACTATTGACGATTATCTCGCTTAAACATTTCTTAACATTAAGGTAAAATAAAAAAAAAATTAAATATGTACAAAGTGTTGCTATAATCCCGACTCTCCCCTACAGATCACTATACATTATAAGAATCGTATACTCTGAATGAATAATACTTAATACTGCACTGAATCTTCTATCATTTAGTACATTACATTACAATCAATATAAGATAGCAAACTTTTCCTGCAGCAAAATACATTTAAAACAAATGATAGAAAGCTCATTTGAATTACAATTTATCCTCTTCATGTTTTATAAGTATTTCATTGGGAAGTCTACGAAATGCAAATCTTAATTAGCACAGTTAAGTAACTATGTAGGTAGGTCGTATATACCTACTATATTAGAATTGGTATGCTATGCGGGGATTTGTATGAGAATTTCTTCCTTTCATATTAATCAAGGATCAGTGGCGGTTCGTGTGCCTTTAAATTTAGACCCTTACATAGATGAAAGAAAACGGAATATTGCAAAGCAAGACCAGCAGATTTAAATATGATGTTTTCTTTTTTAAATAACCGAAAATGGGTATTCAATTCTACTTATATAAGTTTTTTAATTAATTAAAGTATTTTTCTATAATGTTATATGTTAATAAAACTGAGCGTCGGCAAAAGACAAAAGAAGGCTGTTAAGTAAAAGTTACACGGCTTCCATACTGAACGGATACTTAATAGTAAATTTAGTATGTATAGTGAGTCCTATAAGGATGAATACAAAATGGTCTCCTTTCATCCAACACAAAAAAAACAAAAATTTTTTTGTATTTACAATTTTTTTCAATTTCATATAAGAATTGTGAGAAAATTGGCATTTTATTGAATTTTTGTATGAGGAATCCGATAAAAGTTAAAAATGGATAAAAAATGGTGAACCCCTAATGCAGTACCTACAAAAACAAAAACTTTTTTGTATATACAATTTTTTCAAAATTTTGTCATTTAGTTGAAGAAAATACGAAAAAATACGTTATTTGTATGAGAGAGGGCGGGGGATTTTGCCCATTTACAATATTAAACGTCACAGATATATTTTAACCATTCCAAAAAAAAATCAAGCTTCTAGCTCAACGCGTTCTAAAGTTAGCGAATTAAGGAGCGAGCAGGCGAACCGAATGACCAAAAATAGAAATGTATTGCATTTTTTTATTGCAAAACTTCCAATTAGTAGAGAAAACACGAAAAAACAGAAACAAACGCGAAAAAAAAATTTCTACATAAGACCAAAGCTTTCCTTTTATATTTCATATTGATGGCTTATATACAATACCGGCTAGTACAGTAAAAAATAAAGTTGTTTCGTATAGTGTATTCGGTTAGCGAATGATCGAACATTGCAAAAAACGAAATTTTTAAAATAAACTATTTGTGATAATTTTATCATCGGCGCCGGGCGCAGGGTAAATCGGTAAAAATAAGTTATAGGGTATTGTATATTAGCCATCGATATACAGTATGGAAGCAAAAGCTATTTACTTTTAAAATATACATTGCATAAAAATGAAATAAAAGCTTATTTAAATAATTAATATCGTGTTCACATACGCAATATTTTTGCAAAATGTATAACATAAATGGCATATAATTAAATTATATATCATATACACATAGGTCGGTCTTGAAAATGCGGGGAGATAGATAACCCCAGCTTTTAAGTTTCCGAAGCGGTAACACTCCAACCAAAACCAAAAGCATACTCGGAATTGTTTCCATATAATTTATGTTGTACATAGGGAACATAAATAATTAAATTAAGCTTTAATCTATATAGAAACGTCATAGTTTGTAGAAGAGAATTTTAATAACAAATTGTATGAAGAATTTTGTTCCCGCGTCGACTTAATAATATAGAGGAAAATGTTTTTGATGAAAAACTTCATGGGTGTTTGTTTTCCATCATGTGAAAGGAATTTTACATAAGTATTAAGATGAAATTTAATGTTTTCATCATTAGCCGCATTATTACAACAGTTTGCTGTTCGTAAAACTTTTATCCGACTAATTTTAATCTTTGAATATGATGAGCTGAGCATACATACAAGTATATAGCAGTAGCGTAACTGATATGTAGGGTATGCAAGTATCAAGCAACCCATAAACTTATACATACATACATACATATACATACATACATAATAAAATCAAATTTTGCTTAAATTCGTACATTTTGTTTTCTCTCTTTGGAAAAAGTTAACTTTTGAGGTAGAAAACTTTTTCTTTTAAGGGGCGGGTTAACATAAAATTTTCTGTTCAAAATTTTGATTAACTTGAAAATAAATAAAATTAATTTACATTAATTTTGTGTGTGTTGTGTTTACGTTTTTAATTAGCCATAATTTTCATAGATCTATAATTAATACTATTACTATGGATACAATCATTTTTATATGAAGTGGTTTCTGCAAGAGTAACCATTTTGATTTTAATTCCAAGATGTCAAAGTAGTAATCAATACAATGTTTGCTTTTGAATCCGTACTGTATATGAAATATATAAAAAAGAAGCATTGGTGTCATGTGGAAATGTTGAAATTTGTTTTTTTCGCGTTTTTTCGTATTTTCTCCACGAATTGGAAGTTTTGCTTAAAAAAATGCAATAAAAATTTTGGTCATTCGGATCGCTCGCTCGTTAACACGATAACTTAAGAACGCGTTGAGCTAGAGGCTTGAATTTTTTTTAATTTGTTAAAATAAAAAGGTGGCATTTGGTATTGTAAAGGAGCAAACTATTCCCACTCTTCCGACCACCTCCCACACAAATTTTTTTGAAAAACATGTTGTTTTTATTGTTGAGTTTTCCACACTAAAAATTAAAATTTCGATAAAATGACATATACAAAAAACTTTTATTTTGTTGTTTCTCATAAAATGTATTTATAATTTTTGACCTTACATTAACCATTATAGGACCCCTCATACAAAATATATATGGACATCTATGGTGCATATATACCAGTATTTATGGTAATCCATACAGGGTGTCGCGGTAGATGACGGAAATACTTTCAGGATGTGTTCCTCAAAGCAAAAAATTGTACTGAAGAGGGGGGTCCAAAATTGACCGTTGGATAGGTGGATTGATTTTAAGTTTTAAGGATCAAAAACTACGTTTGTGCTTATAACTTCCATAAAAAGGCTAGGAAATTCACATTTTTAGGTTTAATTTAAAGATGAATATCCTTTCTCTTATATTCGTTTCAATAATTCTACATTCATGGCACACTATTTGAAAAAAATAACGGTAAACTTTAAAAATGGAAAAAATTTACGAAATCTGAAAGAAAAAGTTCTATTTCTCATAATTTTCCATAATTAACCCAATTTTTTTCATTACACAATTTGAAAGAGAATGTTATTCTGGTTAAAAATATCCTTGTTCATTTTTTTCATTATTTCGTATGTTTTGGCAATTATTTAATTTTAGGTAGGTGTTTTACGAAATTTTTGTAACCTAAATCAAAGTAGTCTAATTTTGCATTAAATGATTAGTTTAAGTCAGTTGAAGTTTTAGTTAATATCTAAAATTAAAAAATTACAAATTTTCGTTGTGTGCTCCTTTTAAGGCTCACAATTATATTCAATTTATTTTTTGATAATAAAAATCAAATAAATATTATTAAAATTAATTCAATTATTTAATTTAATTATTTTGACTAAATAAAATATCAATCACATCGACTGAATCTTACAATGAGCTAATCATAACTAACTAACAATACTATTTTTATTGTTGCCACGCAACTTGGTAATTATAAAAATAATCCTAACAATAATTTACAAGTAGAAATTATAAATTAATGCGCTGGCACGGAACCTAATTATTCCAAGATTAACAAAAATATAAAGTAAAGTTGGTTTACCACATGACCACTACGTAAATAATTTTAGGTGGAACAAGTCACTACAAATTCTAGCTTTTACTGATGACATCGACTTAATTATAAGAAATGCACACACGTTAAAGGAATTTCTAAACTGCTTTGAAGATACAGCAAAAGAAATCGAATTATAAATTAACGAGGGAAAAACAAAATATATATATATGAATGGAAAATAGACAAAACATTATTTTTTCTAGAAAACTAATATAGCCACAAAGGGTTAATATTAAAATATCCGTTAAATTGTTTAAAAAAAATGATTTTCAAAACTATGATGGGAAATGGGTGCTAATGTTTTAAGAAATAATAAATAATTTAAAATAAAAGATAATAATCCTTAAATGTCTGCATGCATGTTATTTAATCGTTATATGCACATAAATTTATGTACAATTGAAAGAACATTGACCCTGTTTACGGTAGTAATCTATTTCCACGGAATTTAATAACATCGTCAGCGCAACTGACATCGTATACTGTACTATACATAGATTTTCTTTCCAAAAGCTTAACATACAAATTTTTCTTTTTTAAACGTACATACATATATAGGATCAGAGGGGTGAAGATACATATATGTATGTACAAGTTCATATGTATATACACGTGAAACATTTTAAATTAATGCAAACTTTCATAATGAATATATATTGCCCTGTATTTGCACGAGAAAAAAAAAACGTAAAATATTCAATAAAACTCAATTTTACATAGAATCGTGTACAAAATAAATTTATTTTGTGGTCGTACACATGGAAGTAAGCCATAAACACTGTCAGCAATGTACACTGTGTAGAAATGTAGAAAAGCATTGCCTTTTATCGCACTATGTTGAACAATACCAACCCACCCATAAACACAACATTTTATAAAAATACGATTGTAAGGGTGAGGGGCAAAAATGGGCAAAAAGTATTTATTTTTAATTTGCAGTTCTTTCAATCTATATTTAGATACGAACGCAAACGGCAAAACGGTAATTTTCTTGTGTAGATTTATTGCTTCGATTTCAAATAATTTATTATTTCCATATACGCGGTGTATTCTCTGGTATAATTACCTATTAAAAATGAAATTATTATATACAACCATCGCTATGCACAATTGCACATGCACAGCACATGCACATGTGTATTGTGCATATTCAATTGAAAGCTGCTTACTACAACCACCTATCATCTTTACCGTACGTTGGTTGGGTCCCAATAGACATTTCGTTATTCATATACACTTTAACCGCAGTTTTGATTTGGAAAATTCAATTTGAATTGGACTGGGGGGTTTTTTCTTCTTTTTTTTTCTTAAATAGAAAATGTCATGAAAATAGCAGCAGTTAAGTGAATTGAGGCGGACGTAAATTGAGTTTTCACAAAGCATTTTCTTTTAATTTATTTTCAAAAAGTCTTACACTAGTTCAGGAGCGTGAAAATGTTGAATTTTTATTCACACTAATAGGAAAAAAGGAAATGAATAGAGTGGGATGAGCGAGGGAGTTTTCAAAATAATGTACACTTTAACGATCGAAAACCTTTGAAAAAGTTTTTAATTCAAAGTGGAAAAAAAAATATGGGAAGATGTTTGTCGATCCCTTTTTTTTTAGAGTCAACAGATTGATACCCATTGGAATTAATTCCATTCAATAAAATATTCATGTAGGTACTTTTGTTGAATATCGCTGGTGTACGGCAGTAAGTCGGTCACGTAAATGATCTGATTTTTCTGAATGAAGCTCTGCACCGGCTTTATTATGGAAGACAATGTTTTAACATTAACAGAGGAAGTATTTCAGATAACTAATTGTCAATCTTGGGAAAAAAACGCCTAGCCATTGTATTAAAGTTTTGTATTCCTTTTTTAAAAATCCAATAATTTTCTCAGCGGGCATTCCACTTTAATAAAACACCTAGACGTTTCGGGAGAACATTTTCTTTTTTTACATTTTGTCAGCTGAGTTCTATCTTTGTCTATAGACTATTTTGGTAAAATTGAGTTTTTTATATATTCCTAACAACCTTTGTGCAACCAATTCGAAAATATTATCAAAATTTCAAAAAAATTGTGCCTATATCCAAGTTCGAAATAAATTTTAAAGACCAAATTGTCTTTATCCATTTTTAATTATCCACGTCCAAATATACCGCAATCATAGTATTGACAAAATTTGTCAATATCCTTCCAATATTGGATATATCTAGTCAAAAAAAATTCAAATTCGTCAATATCCAATCGCCCGGATATATCTAAAATAATAAAATAAAACACCAATAAATGTAGGATATGAATATTTTCCAAAGTAATAGTTGCTTAATAACCAAATTTTCAGCATAAATTAGAAATAGCATTTCCAATTCGTCAAAGTTTTTACTTTAAATGTATCTTTGTTATTTCTCTTTATAACATTTTTTGCCAATTTACCACAAATTGTGAAATGGTCTATAGCCAAATATACTAATCTGACGATTTGGACGATAAGATAGGGTCATGTATGGTAAGTAAATTCAGAACTTTAATCTTTCATTTCCAACTAATTTCTTTTTAATGAATTAAAATATTCAAATGCTCAATATGAAATTAAAATCCATAAAGTGTGTTGTTTAGGATCCGTCTTATTAGTTCAATAAAAATGTTACTTAGTAGCCATGAAGGTTTACTCAAATTAAACCTTGATGGCAATGTTGTTTATTAATTATCTTTACCCATTCCATGTTCTTGCCATTTCTGACATATTTAACTTTTTTGTGTCTGGACTACTTCATGTTTTTTTAATTGTTTCATTACTACACAGAAAATGTTTAGGAACCTCGTGGCGTGAACGTGAACATACTTAATTTAAAAAATATTTATTGTTAATAAATACAATTAAAGTGGTTCAACAATTGTAATAAAAAGCATAAACATTAAAATATTTTCATAAACATTCTTGTTTTATAGTAATCGGATGTAATATGTAGTTCGGAATATTTAATCCATAGGTCGCCAAATGCCACTCAATTTACTTAAAACCACTCGCAGCATATTTGTTTTCATACACACATCTATTTTTCATAATACGAATACTCAATAAAGAAAGAATAAAAACAATACAAAGTGTGTAACACAGCCTAAATTTTATTTTGTTGGTTCCAAACTCAAATTAATTGTGGAGGCAATGCACAAATAAATAAATAAAATGTTTCTATGTGTTTTTTTTTTACTCAGACGCCATATTGGTTTGAAGACCTCTAATTTAATCTTACAGAAACATTTTTTTCATATTTAAATAATATGTATGGTACATAAGTAGAATAAGTTAATTGAAGAATTTTTTTACCCTATTTCCCCTACAAAATTAACTTGGAATTCTTAAATGGATCTTCCTTAATATTACTGAAATCTGAAACACATTAAACTGTCCAATTATACTAAAAAAGTGCTTGTAAAATAATTTGTCAAATCGAGCGCAGTTGGCCTATTCAAGGCTCTGTCTAAAAGGCCCCATAGACGATCAATTTTAATTGTCAATTTTAATTGAAGAACGCTCTCATCAACCTACAAATAAATTATTGTAATAATTCATCACAACAGTTCAAAATTACTGAAAATCCTATAATAAAAAACCCAAAAAAAAAACATGGACGCATGAACACAAAATATTTAATGAGACTTTGTTATATAATTCGAAAAAAATAATCTCTGTTGTCAATTTAAGAGATTCGTTTTGCCTCGTTAGAACTCGTTCGACGAAGGTTGGAAGACGTAAAATAGCGAATTTTCATCCTCCCATATTACTGCACCCGATGTTGGATGCGTGTTTAATTTCATGGGAGATATACGGTATGATCTATCCGGTTTATAATTTATTGCCTAAGGTACATATAAAGGTTGATCACGTGTGCGTGGAATTTGTGCAAGCGCAGCAGTTTTAGCTGGAGTATGTGATTTTAGCTGTCTTTATATTATTAATAAAACAATGCGATTAAACAAATGCTTTCTTTAGGTAAAAGTTGTTCGTCAAAAAGCAAATGACTCGCAGGTGTTTGCGTGCGTGACAAAACGAACGCTTTCCGTTTTTTCGTACTTTGCTTTTTCCCTTTACACACACACACTTTTTACCACGTAAAAGAGACCACGTCTGATAATCACGCAGGAAAGATCGTTCGTGTATTGTATATTTTGTAGGCAGATGGTATTTAAACCAAAAGTAGAGAGAGTTTTTACTCATTTTGTGTTAAAATTGCAATAAATCAAAGTCTAAAAAACTTTTAGTATAGTATGTACTTTTGTACCTATAGCAATTTTATATTAAAAATTTATTATTTATTTGTTAATTAGATAAGTACCTACATAGTTATATGTCTCTGGGGTCATTAATCTATGTTTCTTTCGTATCTATACACGAAAGCAATATTCTATTTGAAAACAAAAATTCTATTCCAGAAATTAATTGTTCTACAAATGATTCATCATGTTTTTCCAACAAAAATAAGAAAAATGTTGAAGTATGATAAAGAAGTACCATTATATATACAGAAGTGAAAAATGTTTTTCCGTATATTCTACTCAATATCCCATAGAAAATATTGCTGATCGTTGATGGTTAGAAAATGAGAAATTTAGCTACCATTTGTGCAATATACTATGGAATTGTCGTTAGTGTTTAACACAAATATTAATTCATTTTCATATGTAAAGTGCGTGCATAAATCTCAATAAAGCTCTTCAATAAATACATTATTAATTAACAAATAGCGTAATAATAAACATCTGTGCAATTGCAATATTATGATGCATTCAATCAGAATAATAATCTAAATTAAGCACGACATTACAATATGGTCATCGCATATAATAAGATAAATGATGATATGATATCTATGAAATTACAAATGTTCCAGTTTCAATCAATTAAAAAATCGTATCATATA